>PVHP010020542.1:0-30516 GCA_004024765.1 Zapus hudsonius | reverse complement strand
TGAGTTTCCACAGTGGAGAACAACCTGACGGTGAACTGGACACCCTATATGGAAAACTCCCCACGTCAGGGGGAGTCACCCTACCTCCTGCCTCACAATGTGAGACAGGACAAAATCTTGGCAATGTGTAACATGGTTAATGGGTCTCTCTCTTGGGCCTTAGATAGGGACCCTTCCCTCTCTGAGGAATACCCCCAGTGGCCTTAACTTCGTGTCCTATTCAGCAGGAAAAAGACCAGAGAGAGATTTCTTCGTCCCCATTTCCCAACAGCAATTGGGGTATCCTCAAGAGAGGGGGGAATTATATAAGTTTAGGAGTGAGACCCCCACACAAGGTTGCCAAGGATGTTTTTTGCATGCTGCCTGGGAGGATGCGTGTTTTGCCTATGGTTGGTCTGTCGCCTACGTGCCCAAACCAGAAGGGACAAGGTAGTGACATCGTAAGCATTGGCTGCGTTGGAGTGTGGCTCTTCCCCTCAAATTTTGGCTTTCTGCCTTTAAAAACAATTGACCTATTCGGCCTTTGCACCTTCAGGGACTGAATTGACCATTGCACGAGGTAAGGCGAATGGAGTCACTTTGGCCTCGACGCTGCCTTTGCACCTCTGAGGGTTTGGTCCCATTGCACCGGAGAAGGAGTGTCCATTTGGCCCTAGGCTTCCCCCCATGGCTTAAAATGCTGGATCCATTGTCAGAGACGGGTAAGATCCATGGAAATACATATCAACCTAAGACAGGGTGCTGACGCTTGGAGGTCAGAAATCCAATGACAGGTAAGAATGTAATTTGCCATGGACAACCTAAGACAGACACGATCCTGAGTCATTTTAAATAAAAGAAAAGGGGGAACTGCAGGGAGCCGGGATCGCCATTAGGTGGCGCCCACTACCTCGCAGCTAGGCAATGCTTGGGAAGACTACTTTACTACAAGGTCAAAAGGTCAATGGAAGGCTACTTTACTACAAGCTATCCTAGCCAATCCTGTGGCGTCTGGAGGTGGCAAGCAGGAGCCAGCCAATTATGGGACAATCCGTGTCCCTTTTCCCTATATAAGCAGCTGCTTCTTAACGCTCGGGGGCCCCTCGCTTTTTTACCCCCCTTCAATCAAAAGGCTCTCCATTAAAGTGTGATTTGAGAAGGATCTTCGAGTGGTGTTGTTCTTCCTCGCCGAGTGGGGAGCGCGCCGCAAATACCTGCCCCAGGCAAAAGATAAGGCCCTCTTGCTGAAGATACAACAGAATGTCATCATACAACATTGAGAGACCCTGCTTGAACCAGAATAGTAACCAGCCCCCAGAGAGTAGCATATGTAGTGCTAGAAGGCATTACATGAACTATCAGGGGAAATTGGTCAGTGATATTTGGAGAGCAGAGGTCATAGATATATAACACTGATGGATGTTATGAGATTGCTAAAGACACTGCTATATGTTAGAGACCAGCAAGCCAAGAAGTACAAATGTGTGCAATAGTGGCACTAAACCTAGGTGGGTAATCAACGGCTTGCTAAATTGACTAAGAGATATAATCAGACAGAGTCAAGGAACCCTTAACTGGAACTGGGATCCATGGTAAACTCTTATGGGGACTAAGAACATGAGCGCCAAGGGAAAATCATCTAGAGAGAGGCTACTCCCATTAGAATCTTGTCAAATTAACAATGTTTGTCTCATTTAACCTATAGTGATCTCACTCTCCGTTGGAGATTCTGTTTGTATGTTTCAGAAGGCAGGGAGAACCGTGGACAGCCCTATTCCACCAACAGGACATGAGATGATGCCTGACACTCAGGAAGGAGATGAACCACCTCAAAATTATGATATAGAGCCCAGATGAAACCTTTGAGGAACTGGTGAGATGAACAAGACCTACCTCCACACCAAGTCAGATAACCTGTGTTAGGATAATGGAGACAGACACTGAGGATACCCAACATAATGCAAAGCAAAAATCCAGAGACTCTTAAGACCTCAACAATAAAGCAGACTTAAAACTCACCCACCATGACTCAGGGATCTGAGCAGAAGAGGGGGAGGAAAGATTATAAGAGACATGGTGGGGGAGAATATCCTGAGTCATTGCCCTCCTTCACAGCACATACAAAGAAAAAAAAAACTGACTACCTCTTATACAATTCATAACCCCCTACCCCATCGACTGGTCCATTAAGCCCTCTGAGGGGGCCCCCAGAGGGTTGGGGACAGGGAGGAGGGAAATAGGGTACCATCACAAGACTTGCTCATACAATGTATCTAATTATTGACAATAAACATGTTAATAAAAAACAGGAAAAAATGGTTTAATTAAAATGAAATTTAGAACTGGAGAGATTCCCCAGTGGTTAAAGGCACTTGCTTGCAAAACCTGATGGCCTGGGTTCAATTTCCCAGTTCCCATGTAAAGCCAGATGCACAGAGTGGCGCATACATCTGGAGTTTGTTTACAGTAGCAGGAAGTTCTGGTATACCTTCTGCCTGTCTCTTTCTCCCTCCCTCTCTCAAATAAATAAATAAAAATACCCTTAAAAATTTAAATTCAGCTGAGTGTGGTGGTGCATGCCTTTAATCCTAGCAATTGGGAAACAGAGATAGGAGGATTAAGGTGAGTTCAAAGCCACCTTGAGATTACAGAATGAATTCCAAGTCAGCCTGGTGCTACAGCAAGACTCTCCCTTGAAATACAAAAATAAATGAAGTAATTAACTTTGCTCCTATCCAAAAGCAAAAATAGAAATACAAGAAGAAATCAAAAATGTTAATAGGGGGCTGAAGAGATGGTTTAGCAGTTAAGGTACTTGCCTCTAGTGCCTAAGAACCTGGGTTCAATTCCCCAGTATTCACCTAAGCCAGATGCACAAAGTGGTGCATGCATCTGGAGTTCGTTTTCAATGGCTAGAGACCTTGGCATGTCCATACTCTCCTCTCTCCTCTCTCTCTCTCTCTCTCTCTCTCTCTCTCTCTCTCTCTCTCTCTCTCTCTCTCTCCTCTCTCTCTGTTTGCAAATAAATAAAATAGTTTTTTAAGATTAAAAATGGTAATAGGGAAAAGAATATCAGGAAACTGACATTCATATCTAGCACCTCTGCAGATCTCTGGGTTACCCTAATTTCCTGCAGGAATGTTGAAAGCATTTTTCAAGAGAAGAGAACATGCTAGACAAAGAACTAAGAGCCGGCCAAGCACAGAGAGAAGGGACACTCACATGGAGCAGGCCCTGGGCTAAGTGGACCCAGAACAGCTGCCCTGGCCCCAGCCCACATACTTAGGCTCATTCCGGAGATATTGCTGTCCCCACAGATCGGCTGGGCCTGCTGCCTTTTGATCATCTCCACAACTTCCTCCGAGGTATTCACGACCTCCATGATTGCTCTCAGCAGCTGGTGGGGAGGGAGGGGACATGTGGGCATTCAGGGAGGCTGGCCTGACCTAGAAATGATGACTTTCACCCCTCACCTAAGCGCACATTGAACCCTCTGGAAAAAGAGCCAAGGGAAAGAGACAACTCCCAGCCAGAGTGCTGCCCTACACATCAAGTCTCCTTCCTCCTGGCTTGGTGGGGACACCACACTATCATGTTACTCCAGCAGCCCTCAGTGCCCAGTGACATGCCAGCATTGCATATCATCTCAGCCTGAGGAAAGCAGCTGGCAGGGTGGGAAAAGAAACATTGCAAGAAAAAAAATGCCTTTGTGAGGAGAGAACTGTGCCCGAACCTGCCCCCTGCTGAGAGAACCTCATGGGCAGAAGGACCTGAGGTGGGGAAGGCACAGGCTGTTATAACCCAAGATCAATGTCAGAGCATGAGCCAAGGTCACAGTTGTGTACATGGCAACTACAGTGATGAGAACTAAGCCCAGCACTGAGCATGCCCCTGAGACCCCAAAATGTGGAGGAGCAAAGTAAGTTGCATGTATTTGATGGCTTAGCCACATAAGCCTGCTTCCTTCCACCTTCCATTTTGTCCATCTGCCTGATCTGGTGCTCAATCAGACACGAGTCCAAAGGTACCTTGGCATGTTTGGGCATAATATGAAAACACAGAGACTGGCATGGGCACGGGGGCAGGAGGAACCAATGTAGTCCATGCACAAACTGCATCAGGGGAGGAGAGATGATACACTACTCAGAGGAGCTCTGGAAGACAATGTTCAGATCAGTTCTCATCACTTCCCTAAGGCATTAGAAGTATATGCTTTACCCTCCAAAGGTCCATGGTACTGGCTCAAGGATCCCAGTCCTAGCCTTCCCAGGTCCCTTTCTAGCCTCTGAATTCTCATCAGGGATTGCAGAGGCCCAGCCTGAACCTGGTAGGCACTGGTGTTATTGGGGTTTGGGGCAGCAGAAAGGGAGGGGGGGTCTTACTTGGCCACAGGAAGACAGAGTCTGATGCACAGCTTGGACAATGAGGCCACTTGGTTGCAGGGGCGGGCTTGGGCACTGGCAGCACTCGCCTAGCTCGTTGTCATAGACTTGGAGGAAGGCCAAGATGAGCTGGTAGAAGTCAGAGACGACCAAGCGAAGCTTCTGTTCCAAAGTGCTGGTGTTGGATCCTGACTTACGATGTGCAAAGCCCTGCAAAGCCAAGAGGTTTCTCAGGGCTGCCCTGCCTGGCTAATCCAAATGGCACAACATGGAAGACAGTAAAGTAGGAGATGGAGGGGCTGAACAGAGCCTCAGGCCAGATGCTCATGCACATTTAGGCTTCAATCTCCATACCAAACAGGCCTAGCCAATGGCTACTGCAAGGGCCAAGCATGGCAAAGACATGAAGTCATGGAGTTCAAGACTGGTACATGGCTGCCATTGAGGTATGTCCTTTCCCATTTAAAAACATTTATTTACTTATGTATTTATTTATGAATGAATGGAGGGGGTACAGGAGGCACCAGGGTCTACTGCTACTGCAAACAAACTCCAGATGCATATACTACTTTGCACATTTGGCCTGGACTCAAACCCAGGTGATCAGGCTTTGCAAGTAAGTGCCTTTAACCTTCCTTTCCTTTTCTGGGAAAGCATTCTGACTTGTGTGGGGAGCCTCGGCACTCACCTCTCCATCCTTGTGGACTGACCACCTACCACCTCCTTAAGCCTCACAGCACATCATGCTGTAGGGACATCCCTTGCCTCAGGACATGGTCAGGCCTGGTCCCCAAGTCCCATAGTCCCTGGATCTGGCACCACATCACCTGTTCCTGGAGTGACTGTAGCTTGGAAATGCTCTCCTGTAGCTGCCTACTCAGGCTAGCCATCTCCACATGTGGCTGGGCAGAGGCACCATCACTGTAGGGAAAGATGCAGTGACACTTCCAGCTCTGCTGCTGCTGTTGGCTGGTAGGCCCCTGTAGGGTCTGCCTTAGGGACAGAAGCAAATAGGGGCAGCTCGGAAACCAGAGCTGGACACCTTACCTTGGCAGGTCATCACTTTGCTGGTTAAGAACAGGCTGCAGGCCTAGCGGCAATGGGTCAGTCTCAGGTGTCACGATCATCTGCAGGTTGGGGCTGGAGAAGAGCTCCCCCAGCAAGGCCTCATTCCTTCCCATGGTATCCTCTAAGTGCTCCTTCAAACTGCAAAAGCAGGCCAGGCACTGACTACACTGTTGTCAACCAGAGCACTGGCCCAGTAAGCCCTTGGTCTGGCAAAAAGGCAGAAAAAGAGCAGGCCGAAGGACAGGAAACAGATGCTCCACTGCCTAGAAGCTCTCCTAACTGCATTGGCCCCTGAGAAGCCTAGCCTGCCCATCTGAGGGTGCCAGGTGCTTATCCTCCTCTGAGGCCTACCTTCCGACTAAATGCCAGGAGCTTCAGGCCATGACCAACGTCCTGGAGACACAGCTATCCCTTGTCAGTCTACTGCTTGGCCCCTGACCAGCCAGCTGAGCCCCAAAGACAGTAGGGTGGGGGAGTATCTCAGTTTGCACTTCCTTCCACCCTTGAACCAGTACCCAGCTGCTGCCACCAGAGGGGTGACAGACCCCACCTGGAGATGTATTCCCCACTAACCCACCATCTCCATAGCTAAGACCAAGACTAGCTATCAAAGGCACTCAGCTGGGCCACTGGCACCTTTACCTGGAGCCACTGGCATATCCAACGGTCAGGCTCTGCACCACATCCAGCAGTTGGTTCATGAAGCTCAGCTGCTTCTCAGGACATGCATGGCCCTGGCAAGAAAAGCCACACATATTTGCCACTGGACTCAGGCCTGGTCAGCTGCCCCCAGTGCCCACCTCCCCTGCCTCACTGCAGCCAGTGGGAAAAAGGGGCCTGGCCCACCATTTCCCCCAGGTAGTCTCCTGAACTGTTGAGGAGTGTAGCTTCAGACTGTTGCCATCAGATGCTCCCTGATCAGCCCCCATCTCAAACTACAATGACATCTGGGAATACACTCTGGAAAATGCAAAATCCTGTCAAAAATCCTAGTGTGTGGCTTGTCATGCAGTCAGCTAAAGGGCTTATTGGGCAGATGAATGTAATGCAACAGGACCTACTAAGACAGAACCAAACTCACAGGTACCTGATGGTGGCCTATTACTCAGGGATACCTCCAGGCCAAGGCCTCTCCTCAGTAGACTCCACACAGCTAAGAATGGCAAGAGACCAACCATGCAGCATGAGGCCTGGAGGTAGCCCGCTCTCCAGCAGAGACCCATAATGCTCCACTGGGGAGATACTGGGCTTCTACCTGCTCACCCATCCAGAGGGATGGGATGTCTGCTGAGACCTGCCCAGCCAGGAGCCCATGGCTTGCTTCCTTCTAGAAAATTCCTGAGCCCTGAATCCAGACACAATCTGAGGGGCCATGAACATTCCAGAAAGCCCTGGGTAAGCAGGAGCACCAGAAAGAAAGTGAGGCCTATCTTTCCAAGTGTGCTTCCCTAATCAGCCTGCCCTAGCACATAGTGTTCTAAGGAAGAAAACAGCAGGCACACACTCAGCACTGCTAGCAACTTGCAAAAAGACCCTACAAGAAGCATGGACGCTAAAGCCAGTGCCAAAGACACAGGTTAAAAGGAAAGGCCAGGTGGTTCTTAGTGAGGAGTGGACTTGGGGTCACAAGGTTCCCCACTCAGCAGTGCTAAGTCTCACAGCTCCCAAGAGATCTCACTACCACTGTGGGATGGAATCATGACCAGTGCCTCCAAAGCTTCCAACTCGTGCCCTCAACCTGCCACTGGCTTCTCAAACCTTTTCACTCCCCTCTTGTTGACCCAGTGTCCCCATCTCCCTGAGGAACACACCTGCAGGGCAGGTCACTAGACTATATCCCACATGTTTCCATGCTCCCCAACAAAGGGTCAAACCCAACAAGGGCACTCTGGAAAGGTCTGTAGACTGAATCCACCAAGGTCCAGACCTTTCCATGCCCCAGGACACCTGCTCCTTCATTTACCTCACCAATCAGCAAATCAATGAACCTAGTCACTTTTCCACTTCCCCTTCCCCTACTACTGCCACTCAAGCCAGCAGCTACGTATGCCTGGACACTACTTGAGGCTGCCAACAGGTCTCCCAGTGACCACTCCCATGGCCCACCTTCACGTCTTCACGTCTTTACCATAGCTCTCACTACAATACTAAATAGAAACTGCTGTTCCTCAATTCCAAGCTACCCAGTGGCCTTCCCACTCTACTCTCAGGCTTCCCCTGGCCTACAAATGCCGGCACAGCCCACCCACCCTGCTCCACAGCCTTCCCCACTCTTCCACTCTGCTCCAGCCTAACCAGACTGCTGGAAGGGCTTACATACATCAAGGCCAGGCCAACTCAGGGCCTCTGCACTTCTTGTTTTCCAAAATGCTCTGTTGTTACTTGTCTGCACCAGTATCATTTGGTGAACTCTAATTCCAACCATGAAATTCACCATTTTAAAATGTATAGTTCAGGGCTGGAGAGATGGCTCAGCGGTTAAGGCACTTGCCTCCAGTGCCTAAGGCCGTGGGTTCAATTCCCCAAGACCCACATAAGCCAGACCCACAAGGTGGTGGCCCTAGTGCTCTCTCTCTCTCTCTATCTATCTATCTATCTATCTATCTATCTATCTCTATATCTGCTTGAAAATGAATAAATTAAAATTTTTTTAAATCAAAGATTTTTTTTTTAAAAATAAAATAAAATGTATAGTTCAAAGCCAGGCGTGGTGGCGCATGCCTTTAATCCCAGCACTCGGGAGGCAGAGGTAGGAGGATCACCGTGAGTTCGAGGCCACCCTGAGATTACATAGTAAATTCCAGGTCAGCCTGGACTAGAGCGAGACACTACCTCGAGAAACCAAAAAAAAAAATGTATAGTTCAGTGGTTGTAAGGATAATCAGAGTCACATGCTCATCACCACAGTCATATTTTAATACACCTCTATCACCTCCAAAATGAACTCCAGACCCACGGGCAGTCACTCCTCATGGGGCCTAGCAGTCACTAAGTTCCTCTTCCAGACATTTCATGCACAGGAAATAATGCCATATATGACCCATCATATCTAACTGCTTTCACTTAGCATAGTGTCCTCAAAGGTCACTCATGATGTCTTTATTATTGAAAATGACTCCATCATTCAGCAGTTGATGCCCACCTGGGGTATTTCTACTTTGGGACAGTTATGATGACACACCTAAGAACACAGAGTTTAGGTGTGCATTTGGTTGGGAATCTTCTTGGGCATCTTCCTGGAACTGGAAATGCTGTGTCTTATGATTACTCTGTGTTTAAGCTTTTGTGGAACTGCCAGACTGCCTTCCACTGTAGCTGCTCCTTTTCATGTCCCCACTAGCAATGTGGAAGGCTTCCTGCATCTCCTCTCCTCGTCAACACATATTCTTTTCCTTCTTTTAACTGCAGCCGTTCTGGTATGTGTGGAGAGGTATCCCACTGCAGTCCTGATGTGCACTGCTCCTGTGACCAGTGAGGCTGAACATCTTGCCATCCATCCTCTTGCCAGCTCTTCCTCTGCCCTCCAGCCACTGGACCACAGGAAAGCTTTGTGACTAGAGGAAGGAAAAAGGGAGCCCAGGGAGCTGAAAGCCTCACAGAGATGGCAGAAAAAAGGCTGAAGAAAATGACCCTCCAAATCTATTTCTCAATCGAGCTTGGGACTGCCCTAATCTAAGTATCAACTGATCACTCAGCCAGAGGTGAGGCCAAGGCAGACTGGCTGAGAAAGAGGAGCTGACACTGGAACCACAGGCCAGAGAGGAGGACCTGCTAGAATATGCAACTTGTCACTCTCCACACAACTCAACAATATCCAGAGTCAAAGAACAGCAAAATGTCCAGGACGCAACCCACATCATCTGGTGTGAAAATCCACACAGACCTTAAAGACCTTAACTTGCATGAGTAAGGCCACTCATTAGATGCCAATATGGGATTTCACAGATGGCAGATGATGGACAGAGACTTTAAAGCTTAAAAGAAAAACGCCTAAACAAACAATGGGGAACAAGAAACAAAGCGCACAGAGCAGCAGATAAAAGCCATGTAGCAACTTTAGAACAAGAGGATATAAAACCCACTGGCCAAGGACTTCCGGAGATGAGGATGCTGGGTATTGGTTCAGATCGTAACCAATGTGCTTCCCTGGAGCAGGATGTTGGCAGCAAAGGACAAAGGACATGTGGCCCTCCAAAGGTCCAGGCCCTCCATACAGAAACCCTCAGATTAGCAGCAAGTGGAGAACAGCATGGGTCTGGAAATAAGGGGTCTTAGTTGGAGGCCTGGTTCTGCCACCATGTGACCTCAAGTGAGTGTCTGTCATCCCTCTGTTAAATAAGGCTAAGACAAATACCAATGGTCTGGTGTTTGTGGGTGGGAAAATTACTGATATGTAATGCACCTACCATGATACCAGGAAAGTATGGCATCATCAAGAGAGAACAGGGCCTCATGAGCCAAAGAATTGCTGGTACCTCCACTACTGTCCTCCCCACTCTGCCTGTTTATTTCCCTTATAAAGTCCTGGTAGATCTTAACCCAGTGAGGCCTAGGAAAACAGATGTCCCTGCATGCAGCTGGCTCTGGGGCCTAGGCACCTAGAAGGCCCTCCCATCCCCTCAACACCCAGAACAGAATGCATGCACATCATCTCACCATCAGAAGATCCTGGTCATCTGTCGCACAGATCATCAGCTCATGGCCCAGTTTCACCATCTCTGTTAGAGCACAGATCCTGTTAGTGGACTGGAAAGATGGCTCAGCAGTTAAGAGCACTTCCTGTGCAAGCATGAGGGACCAAAGAGGCCTGGGAGACCACTCAAGTTCAATCCCCAAGACTCACATAAACAGCCAGGCATGGCTATGTACATGTAAACCCAGTCCTGTATGGGAATGGTGAGATGGTTAAGTTTTGTTGTCAACTTGATCTTTTTAATTATCTTGGGTGGGTCTCTGAGGATGTTTACAGGAAGGCAGCTTCCCAGCAAGGGGCAAGATATAAAGAAACTCAAAGAAACTAAAAGTAAACATCCTTTCCTATGTGGGCAGTGCAGGAAGGAAATTCCAGAGACTCAGGAAGCCATTAAGTCTGGAGAAGGGTTGCAAGATCCCACCCTAAGCCTCTATAAAGGGGAAGAAATTCTCTCCTTGGCTCTCCTGCCTGTTTGCTGTTCTGTGTGTGTGGTGTTGGTGATGGGTTTCTCTCTCTGCTCTGACCTGTGAAAGAGGGCCAGCCTCTCTTGCTGTTACAAAACTTCCCCTCAATCTATAGTTTCAATAAATACTTTCCTCCCCCAAATTGTGCCTGGTTTGAAGATTCATCCCAGCGACATGTGGGCTGACTGCGACAAATGGAGACCCGGGAATCACTGGAGGCCGTGGAAAAATGGCAGGTTCCAGATCAGCTCCAATAGGAATGGGCAGAAGAGTGATGGAACACAACACCCAATGTTCAACTCCAACCAGTATAGGTGAGCACATGGGATATCAAATGAGAATATACATGTGCATATACCACACAAACACACCACACAAGCCCCTCCCACAAGAAAGACTCAGTTACTAAACACATATACCCAGAGAAAGACATGGGGAACCTCAGAGCTCACAGGGTACAAGGCTTTTCCCCCACAAGGATCTTTGACCACATCAGCAGCAGCACTGCAGAGGCCAGGCTGGGCACAGATTAGGTGAAAGACAGCCCTGTTTCCAGAGCTGCTTCTTGCTGGGTGGCCTGAACCCAGTCACTACCTCTTTATGGACATCAGATTCCTGGCCTGGAAATGAACAAGGGGCTGCCCACATGGGACAGAAGCCAGCAGAGGTCAAGGGACCTCCAACAGGCACCATGTGTCACTCTCTCAGAGACTGTGTATGACCAAAGTAAAAAGTACCCCATGGCCCATATTTTCCCATGTCCCAAAGGTCTTTAATTGCATGTCTCTCGACATCTTGCCAGCAACCATTGGAGGTAAGGCTGGTCTATATTTTAAGCAAGGAACCTGATGCCCTGTGTGGGACAGAGAACACATAGCCATATGTTCCAGGGTGTCCAGTGCATCTTTTGAATAACCACCCACAGTTCACAGCATGGCCTCTCCACCCTCTCTTCCTTGCAGCAAATCTGGGATCTGGCCCAATCTCTTCCCTGGAGCAATCACAGCAAGAACTGTACTCCTGTCCTTATCTTTGCCAAGGTGCTCCTAGGCCCACCACAGTGCCCTAGGGAGACTGATGAACCCCACAGAGGACAAAGCCTTCCTTCCTTCAAGGCCTGATGTATCCTGATCCTATCCCCTCCTGATCTCCCCACCCTCCACTATCCTTTCCACTGGAGCCACATCTGCTCCCTACTCTTCCTTCAAGCTGCTAGGCACAAGCCCACGCCAAACCACTTGCTGCTCCCTTGCTATCTTTTTTCAACAGGACCATTCTTCCTCCAACTCCCCATCCAGGCACCACCTGCTCTAAGCCCTTCTTGCCACCCCATACACAGAAGTTTATAGCTTTCTTTGTGTATCACTTATGTTACCCATCAGGTAACACCTGAGTTCCATGAGGGAGTCACAATTCACTACTGTACCCCTAGTACCTGAAATACTGACTCCCAGGTCAGCCAAATTTGAGAACCCTTGACCCTCCCCACATGGCCTGGTTTCTCCAACTACCACTCAGACAAGCACTGAGCACACCTCAAGGAAGTGGACAAGACTAGGGTGTTCGTCCCCACTTTCCTCAAGAGCAAGGGTCAGCCAGAGTGCATACGGCAGGTATGGTCTCCAAGCTTCAGGAGCATCTCATCAGCAGGAAAACACAGGAGCAATGGGATTAGGGCACAGTTGGTCCAAGACCCAGCACCCCACTGCAGCCACACAGCCCTCTCCAGGTAACTGATCTGACAAACGCCAGCCCACCATTCTGCAATGGTCAGAACATACACAGCCCATAGAAACCTTGGCCTTTGAAATTCGGTTAACTTTTGGAGACATCAAAAGCTAACCACTGACTCACAGTCACTTGCACTCAGTTTTCTCTAACATTCACACCAGCTAAGGACAGCTTCTGGCAAGAAATCATCAAACAAAAGAAGTTACAAGACAAGCCCTATCAGAGCAAACACATGCTCCCAGGCATGCACCCACTGCTGAGTCAGGGAGATAGACCCCTGATGACAGAGAGAACTAACCTTGGGTCCCATGAAGAATCTCCCCCTCATTATGCCAGGGGAGGCCCAAATTCTAGAAGGGTCTAGCATGAATTAAAGGGTATGCAACATCCAGATGAAAACATCATCCAATGGTAAACTCACAGCTCAGTAAGAAGGCTTGGATCAAGATTAAAACTGTCCAGAATTTACCAACACATTCCAAACTCCCATAAGGAAACAGACCTACCTTGGATCTTTACCTCCAGTTGGGCTCCCTCTAGTGAGTGGAACTTGTCCTGCAAGAGGGGACAAATCCTGCAGGGAAAGAACAAAGTCAATTAGGTACCTGACTCCTCACCACCCCTCAAGACCCACCCTCTAAACAGTGCATTTGCTAAACAGCATTGAAAGACCACTTTAAATGGCTAATTTCCCCATCAATTATTAGTGAAAAATACTTCTGAAAATTTCTCTCAGAAATGTGAATACTAATACTAAAAAGTAAATCCTCACAAGAGAAATGGGTACACAGGCGAAGAACATAGCCTTTGCAGAAGAGCTCAGAGCCTGAGATCTTGGCCTTGGTGGGCACTGGTTGGGGGCACTGCCTTCCCACTCAGCCCCAACACACCAGGCATCAGCTTGGATCACTCCTACTCAACCTGGCCAGTCCTAATAGAACCCAACAGCCACCTTGGTGACCCTATTCTTTCCAATGGGCTTTGGCTTCCTGCAGTGCAAACTGGCAGAGCCAGGAGCTAGCCTTCCCTTGGGTATTTCTGGGACCTAGTGCATTTCCAGGCAGTGATCAATACAGAAAAGGTGACTGGTGAGTGTGTGATGAAGGTACAATGGTCTCCTCTACTATTAGTAAGCACCAATACTGCCCTCTTCCCAGAGGTTTACCCTTTTCAAAAAGCCTAATTCAGAGCCAGGTGTGGTGGTGCAGGCCTTTCATCCCAGCACTCGGGAGACTGAGGTATGAGGATTGCTGTGAGTTTGAGGCCATCCTGAGACTACATAGTTGTTGCAGTCAGCTTTCTCTGTTGCTGCGCCGAAAGAACCCAAGAAAAATCGGCTTGTGGAGGAATGGGTTTATTTGGCTTATAGACTCGAGGGGAGACTCCATCCTGGCAGGGGAAACGATGGCATGAGCAGAGGGTGGACATCACCTTCGCCACAGCACTGCAAACAGCGGCAGGAAGGTGTGCCAAACACTGGCAAGGGAAGCTGGCTTATAATCCCCATAAACCCACCCCCAGCAACACAGCTCCAGGGAGGTTCTAATACCCAAACCGCCATCAGCTGAGGATCAATTAATCAGAACACATTTATTTGTTTGTGGGGGACACCTGGATTAAACCATGACAATAGTGAATTCCAGGTTAGCTTGGGCTAGAGCGAGACCCTACCTCAGAAAAACAAAAGCCTAACTCAGAGCCTGGGAGATGGCTCAGTGGATAAAGTGCTTGCTGCATACAAGTGTGAGTATGGACCCCTATAACCCATGTAAAAGCCAGATGCTATGGTGGGCACTTGTAATGCCAGCATGCCTGTGGTGAAAGGGGAGGCAAAGAGAGGAGACTCTCCTGGAAGCTCATGATCCAGCTAGCCTGGCTGACTCAGTGATGAACAATGTGGGACCTGAAAGGGACATAGGCAGCATTAGGAAGAGGCAGTTAGACAAGAAGACCCATAGGAGATATTGTTCCTTTTTTTAAATGTTTTTATTTGAAAGCAGAGATAGAGAGAAAAGAGACAGACAGAATATGTGTGCCAGGGCCTCCAGCCGCTGCAAATGAACTCCAGATGCATGTGCCACTTTTTGCATCTGGCTTTACGTGGGTACTGAGGAATTGAACCTGTGTCCTTGGGCTGTGTAGGCAAAATGCCTTAACCGCTGAGCTAACTCTCCAGCCCAGGAGGTATTCATGATAGAGCCCCGCTATCTGTAGCAGCTGCCACAGAGCTAGAATTACTGAGGTGTTCAAACCCAGACCCTTCCAGATGCTGTACTCAGGTGTGCAGGATTTTTCCGGACTCACCCCTGGACTCAAAAGGCCTGCCTGCTCACAAGGCAGAAACTCAGAAACTGAGGTTTTTTTCCACCTAGGTAAGGTTTTGATCTTTCCCACCCTGGCAGAAGCTAGGAAAGGATATTTTTGTATTCTCCTAAGATGGAACCTTCCCCTAGGCCCATGAAATTTTACATGAGCCTTTAAGACCACCATGTGGATGCATCCTTCCCCCTTCCTTGAT
This sequence comes from Zapus hudsonius, assembly GCA_004024765.1. Taxonomy (NCBI): domain Eukaryota; kingdom Metazoa; phylum Chordata; class Mammalia; order Rodentia; family Dipodidae; genus Zapus; species Zapus hudsonius. The sequence continues at coordinate 15,681 of PVHP010020542.1, read as the reverse complement.
CCCCAGACTCTCCCTTTCTACTCCTGACTTCTGAATAAATATAATAATTATTATCCTTCTCAGTCTGGTTTATCCAATTCTTTGGTTAAAAGTAAGCACGAGCTGAGGTTTAGGGTTTGCATTTGAGTACCTCAAAAATAATAACACTCTGTCTCAGATCCTCAAAACAAGTTGGAAGGCAAGGATCAACACCCATATACACCATGGCCCACATGCATCTGACCACACACATACACCTATAGGAAAATAAATTAAAAACCTAATGCACAGTTGAAAGCAGAAGCTGGCTCAAAAGTAGGTCCTGGTTTTGATTTTTCAAAAAGGACTGAGTGGGGAACAGAGAACCAAGACATCTGTCCCTCACAGAAAACGCCTTGCTTAGCCATGCTTTAAGCCATTTGAAGGTTCTTACTTTGAAAGAGGTTGTGGCCACTCAGCTCTTCAGCCCTGGCCTTGGCACAGATTAGCATAACAGCGAGGCTCCTCGGGAAGCCTCTGGCCTTGAGAGAGCAATGGGCCGAGAAGAACTCATCCCACACACAACTGCAAGGAAGAGGTCCTTCAACATCAAGGCATACCTCTGAACGCTATGCTTGGATTGACTGAGTACCTCCCAGGGAACATGCCCTAGCACCATGTACCTGCTGAACCAGTGGGGGGGTGGCAAAAGGACACAGTGACTGTAAAGGGTTCATTGCTCTTTCCCTGAGGCCATGAATGCCCCCAGTAACTCAGGAACACCATCTGCCTTCTCAATATACTAAGACAAACCCAGGCTCTATGCAAATTGTGGTGGGAAAGAAGAGGACAAATCTAGGAGGCTGGCCTCTGTTGCTGGGTTTCTAGGCAGTGTTCCTAGCCATAAGGTGCCAATGGAGCAGACAGTAACCACTGTTCAATGAGCCTGGACAACAGCAAATCCCTCAACATAATCCAAAGCCCAGGTTGCCTGACACAGGAAGGACTTCCATTAAAGTCCATCTTGCACTGCTGGGGGCCATCACGCCATCTTGGGAATGGCTCCACAGCCAGCACAGCTAACTAACCAGTTGCTCCCCTGGAGCTGGCTGTGTATAGAACCCCCCGAAAGGACACAGCACACCTCCCCTAGGTGAGCTGGTAGCATGGAGAGAAACCATGAGATGGAAGAAAACAGAGCATGCATTACCGTACACACATCCATTCCAGTATGTCCAGCCGGTACTTAGAGGGCCTACACAGAAGTTCCAGAATTGTTTTGGGTTCAGTGATGAACAGACCCTGGAGGAAGGGGCAATTTAGGACCTAAGTAAGGAAAAAGGTAAGTCAGAAGCTTTAGGAAACCAGTCATGGCAGGGGGACACTGCAGAGCCAGCCTGTGCTCAGGACCCCTTCCCACACATGTATTTCCCAACACCTAACCTGTCCTACCCCTTGGACTGTCCCTCATCCTCACTGTCTACCACTCCCCCAAACCCAAGCCCCCTACAAGATCCTTGAGGTCAGGGCCTGCATCCTCCCTCTCTGCACTTGCTCTGAGCTCCCAGATCCCATCTTGCACAGCGAAAGCCCCAGGCCCCCTTGATACAGGGCACCAAAGCACAGCCGGTACCCAAGACTAGTAGCCCTGTGGCGCTGGAGCTACCGCAACAAGCCTAGTGCAGGTCCTGAACCGGTCCCCCCACAGTGGGGTGGCTCCCCGGTCCTGCGGCACCTTCAACTTCTTGAACACCTCCAACGCCGCCTGGAACACGCGATCTTCACCCCCGTCTTCGTAGCTGTCCCCGCCGGGGCCACCGCCGCCACAAGCGCCCTGCTCCGCCATATCTCACGCTCTCAACCTGGCCCTTCCCACGCCTGGGACCTCATTCGCGACCTAGTCTTCCCGCCTACTAGCGGGCCAGCGGCGGGGGCGGAGCCACCTATCAGACTGCGACGGCAAAACCCACCCTCTTCCACAGCGCGTCTTCCCATTGGCCTACAGCTCCGCCCACTGCCTGCGCGTGAGCTAGGCACTACCCAGGAGGTAGGGCGGGGCGGGGCGGGGCCGCAGGCGGGGTTGGGCAGGAGGCGGGTTTGGAAGGGGCGGGACTGGAGAGGGAAAGAGGGCCGGGGCTGGAGAGGGGCGGACCTGGAAGGGAGGACGGGGCTGGAGGCGGGGCGGGAGAGGGGCGGGGCGGGAATGTTGGGGCGGGGCTGGAGGTGGGTCGAGCGAGCCAGAAGGAAGCCAGCTCTCTAGCGTCCTCCTTTGCTGGCCTCGCCCCTGCTGGCTGCTGATGCCAGGCTCACCCAGGAGGGGGCGCTCCTGCTTACTTTGGGCTCTCCTTGGCTGCAGCTGCCCTGGTCCCCAGAAGGACTGGAGGCCAGCTGTGGTAGCAGAACTGAACTAAGACTTGAGCGATCCATGTCCTGGCAGGCAGACTTCTGCCTTCTGTTTCTCTCACTCACACTAAGACAGAAGGAAGTTTCTTAAATTTAGATCTGGCTCTGTCACTCACTGGCTGGGTAACTTGTCTATGGTTTTTGTTGATTGTTTTGTGTGCGATTTTTTTGAAACAGGGTCTCACTGGCTTCAAACTTGCTGTCCACCTGCCTCAATCTCTAAATGGTGGGATGATGGGCATGCACACCACACAGCCTGCAAGCTTTGTAACTTTGGTCCAGTTGCCTAACTTCTCTGTGCCTCCTTGCCTTCACCTAGGCAGATGATAGCATGGACAAGCAATCATTGGATTGCTAAGGATAGTGTCATGGTTTGACCCAGGTGTCCCCCACAAACAAATGAATGAGTTCTGAATGATCGATCCTCAGTTGATGGCAGTTTGGATTTTACAGCCTCCCTGGAGCTGTGTTGTTGGGGGCGGGCTTATGGGGGTTATAAGCCAGCTTCCCCTTGCCAGTGTTTGGCACACCTTCCTGCTGCTGTTTGCAGTGCTGTGGCGGAGGTGATGTCCACCCCTCTGCTCATGCCATCAATTTCCCTGCCATAGATGGAGCCTCCCTTCGAGTCCATAAGCCTAATAAACCCTTTCCTCCACAAGCCTCTTTTGCTCAGGTTCTTTCTACACAGCAACAGAGAAAGTATAGTATAAGATAATAATTCCTAGGAAATTCCTAAGACAGCTCCTGGAAGGTGGTAAACACCCTATTTTGGGTCCCACCTCCCCCAGACAACCTTCATGTTCTGCCAGGATGGCCTTGTGGTCATTTCCGCCCCGTCCACTAACCAATTCTGCATCTCAGCTTCTGAAAGCCAATGCATTTGGGGTAAGGTTTGTCAGCTGTCCTCCCCAGAACTCCCTCCAAAGCCTGTTTGCTGTCACCCAACCCTGGGATCTGCTGACTAGTAAAGGCAAGAAGGACTTGAAAGGTGGCTGGTGCCAAGGAGTTAGTGACAGTCAGTTGTAGTCAGGCCATCTTCTGGAGCTGGTATCCTAGAACCAGGTCAAAAGGTGAGGAGGCCAGGGGTAGCACACACCTTTAATCCCAGCACTGTGAATTCAAGGCCACCCTGAGACTACATAATGAATTCCTGGTCAGCCTGGGCTAGAGGGAGACCATACCTCAGAAAATAAATAAAACTGGGGAGAAGCTGGGCATGGTGGGTGGTGCAATGCTGCAACCCTAGCATTGGGGAGTGGAGGCAGGAGGATCAGCAGCTCGAGGCCATCCTGCGCTACATGACACCCTATTTTCTTTCTTTTCTTTTCTATTCCTTCCTTCCTTTCTTCCTTCCTTTTTTCTTCCTTCTTTTCTTTCTTTCTTTCTTCCTTCCTTTCTTCTTTCCTTCCTTCCTTTCTTTCTTTCTTCTTTTTGGAAACAAAACAGAGGCTTGGCAGCCTGCTAGACAAGCAGGCAACTGAAGCCATCAGAGTGATTGGGGAGAGCTCCAGGCTCCAGCTCAGTCCTGGGAGGAGGGAGAGGCAGGAGCCTAGGCTAACAAAGGGCCCTCGGCCTGGCCTCCACTGAGGAGCCGGGGCCTGATTCCTCAGAAATGACTTGGAGGTCTTGAAGCTTCCCAAGTTGAGTTGAAGAGACCTAGGAAGAGGAAGGCCTAGCTGCTCCACCCCCACCCCCTCAACCTGGCACCAGCAAAGTACCTCATGGACTTTGTCTACCATCCATGAGTTTGGTGCTTTGGACCTTTCTGGAAAAGGAAGGTTGTAAGGGGCTTGGAGTTATTCTTGGTTTTGTTTTTCTGTGTGTGTGTGTGTGTGTGTGTGTGTGTGTGTGTGTGTTTGGTTTGCTTTTTACTTTTTTTCTTTTTCTTTTTTGTTTTGTTTTTCTTCCTTTCTTTTTAGAAAATTTCATTTCAATCATGACCCCAGATCAGACATTCAAATACTTGTGGGTTTTTTCTGTGGATCTTTCCTAGGACGGTGGGGAGGGGATTTGGCAGAAGAAACCAGGGCAGTATGGTTGCCTCCCTCCACCCTCCTCATATCCTCTGTTCCTGACGGAAAAGGGAAGAAACCAGCCCCTGTGTATTCTGGAAGAAAATCCCCTTCTCTACCCAGTCCTGCTGAGCCAGAGTCCTGAGCAGGCCTTTCCCCAACTCAGCCTCTCTGTTCTGGTTCCGGGTGGGGCCTGACTATCTGTAAGGGTCATGGAGGCAGCCCCTCCACAGAGGCCATAGCTGCAGGAGCGGCCTCCCTGCCACATGGCCTTAGTCATGGCATTTCCCAGGCATTGTCCATTGGAAAGGCCATAGGAGATGGTAGGAACAGAGAGGGTGGTGGGTTCACTTAAAGGGGGCTGGGAAGGGGGGAGAGAAGAGGCCAGTGGTAGAAACTTCTAAAAACATGGCTTAAGCTCAACACAAGGAAAGACTTCTCCTTGGCAACTTGCTGGCTAGAAAAGGAGGGAGCTGGATAGAGACATGGAGGGTGTATTCCCACCATGAAGGAGGGAGTTCTGTGAGGGAGGTGGGTGGGGTGGGGATTCAAGGGCCCATTGCAGTGGAGCTGCAGGTCTGCAGAAAGATTTGGGGAGAAGACCAGGGGGCCTTGGGAAGAACTAGGAATTACAGGAAACAAGATGAAAACTTAGCCATGGCCATGGGGCCCAGCAGGGCCGGAGTCACGTGTCAGGGCTTGGCACACAGGTTGGAAAAGAAAAGTTGACATGCACTGGCCCTATGATGCCAAGGATAGGCTGGCGGGCTGTGGAGGCACGTGAGACCCCTTCACTTGTGCAATGGACTCAGAGCTGTACGGCCAAGCAGTTGGACTTCTGGAAGTGGCCACCTTACCATTGGAGTACTGGGCTGTCACAAGAGCCTTAAAGAGCTCAGGACAAGAAAACTTCCTGAGTGCTCCTGTTGCTTTTAGCATTGGGCCCCGGTTGCAGTGGGGACCTTAGCCAGAATCTCCAGGGTGCTAACACTGATGGGAGGAGGATGAGGAAGAGGAGGAAGAGGAGGAGGAGGAGGAAGAGGAGGCTGGCTTCAGCTGCCCCTGTCAGGGATGCACACAGATTTTAATGCTGGGCTTGCTCAGGGTCAGAGCTGATGGGATCCCAGGAAGCCTTCAAGGGACCTAGGTGACCACCCCTACACTCCCCCCCACCAGCTCCCTAAGAAGGACAGTGGACACTAACTGCAGGCTCTTTTATGTTGTTCGTTTGAGACAGTTTCATGTAGCTCAGGCTAGCCTCGAATTCCCTGTATAGCTGAGGATGGCCTTGAACCCCCCCCATTTTCCTGCCTCAGTCTCCCAAGTGCTGAGATTATGGGAGTCCACCATACCGGACTCAAGTGGAGACTTTTGAAGAGATGACAAGTACAAGTCCTCCGTGTGTGTGCTTTAGGGGAGAGATGAGGACAGCCCAAGTTTCAGACCCCAGTGGGACCTCAGCCACTCCTAAGGCCATCAAGGCTCCCTAGGGTGTAACCCACCCCAGAGTTCCCCAGGTGTGGACAGTTTGTGTGGCTATGTGTGCTGGAGGTGGGAACAGGCAGCATGAGGAGGGGACTGCCCCTGTCTTCCTGACCCCAGCACAACAAGTGGGGACCATTGCAACCTTTCCCTTGGCTGTTGTCCTACACATGCACAAAACGGGGAATGGGGGTGTACTGCTGCACGTGCACAAGGCTCAGCCAAGGCCTTGGAAGAAACGGGAAATGGCAGGATCGTCCCCTCCGTAGGGAGACTCTCGGGTCTAGACAGCTTGGCAAGGCCAGTGGGGCTGAGTCACATGCGTCTGGAGCTCTAGGAGCGGCGCCAAGACTGGAACATGAACTTGCCCGCTCAGAGGGCGGGCTGGGGGCGGAGGCACCATGCTTCCCCTGCAGCCTCAGTCCCCTGCCTGAGGCCCACCTGATGGGTGGGACAGCTTTCATAGAGAATCCAGTAGAGCCTATGTTTTTTGGCAGGAAACAACTGGAATTTCGTGTAGAGAAGGAGGATGGGAAAGTGGTCCTCATCTGGACCATGGCTCTTGCTGTCTCCACCCAGCCACGTGGGCCTTTGTCCCAAAGTCTCCCTTGCTGTATGTCACCCTCTCTAGGCTCCCTTTTATCAGCACTCTACCCAGAGCAGCCCAGCCTAGGCTCTGCTACCCTGCTGCTCAGAGCTCCTCAGCCCTACACTGCTCCCAGCCATCACTGTCCCAGCCTCCTTTGTTCTGTCTCCTGCCTTCCTCCCTCTCTCCTCTCCTCCCCAGGTCCAGGCAAGGGATGAGTGTGCTCACAAAAGCATCTGCAAGAGTGGGCCCTTAATTGGGAGCAGATCCTCTGAGGTTTCAAGGCATTAAATCAAGTTTCCGTGTTTCCTCTAGGAAGGGTCACTGGCAGTAAGGGTCCCTCTTCTCTCCTGAGAACTTCAAGGGAGAAAGGCTCCTGTGCCTTTACTGTCATAAAATGGCTTCCTGCATGTGCCTCAAGCTTGCCCAGTTGCACAGGCAGACCCATCGTGCTTGTACACAGATGCTCACACACATCTGTTGGATGAGATGTGGAAGGCTCGAGAATGAGCCTTCTGGTGTATCCTAGGCTACTGCCCTGCACCCCGACAGGAATGTGGACACAGAGGAGAGGTTCTATGTGCTAGCCCAATGGCAGAACTCCTTTGTAAAATGGTGGAGCAGAGATACAACCCATACATTGGCCCTGGGCTCCACTTTCATTCCTGGAAGTGCCTTCTAAATGGCAGCTTGGCTTTCTGCTAGCCCACCTCACAGCGAGTTCCTGAGCTGGAGCAGATGTGAGGTCGGTGCTCACTTCAGTGACCCCTCACTTATGGTCTCCACCTAGGGTCAGCCATGCTCACTTCTCCCTGGCAGCTCAGCTACCTTCACACCTTCGGTCCTGTGACCTCAGTGGGTCACGCTCCACCTGGCTGCTGAAACTCATTTGATAAGTTAAATTTTGTGACTTCTGCTGAGAAGTCCACAGTTGCGCCTTATTTTCCTCAAGGGCAAGGGCAATGCTGGCCACTCTGGAAATCTTATTTTTTTAAAATACTTTATTTATTCATTTTTCAAGCAGAGAGAGAGAGAGAGAGAGAGAGAGAGAGCGCACCAGGGCCACCACCTTGTGGGTCTGGCGTATGTGGGTACTGGGGAATTGAACCAGGGGTCTTAGCCACTAGAGGCAAGTGCCTTAACCGTTAAGCCATCTCTCCAGCCCTGGAGATCTTATTTAAGCCCTTTCTCGGCTAGTCTCAGCCCCTCACTCAGCCTGCCTTACTACCTGTTACTGTGGGTGGGCCCAGTGAAGGCCAAACCCTTGACTGCCTCGGGGTCTTTACCCTGCCCACCCCTCCTTTTGAAGGGCTCTTTCCTGGAGTTCTTTATGCATGGATAGCTCTTCATTCACATCTCTGCCCAAGTCATTTTCACATGGTCCTCATCTGGTCCTCCATCAAACATGTTGCTTCCTCAAAGATGTGGCTCGGTTGGTAGAGTGCTCACCTAGCAGACTTGAATCCTTGAGTTCTATCTCCAAAACTGTATAAAACAGGCATGGTGTCTGATACCTGTAATCCCAGCACTCAGTAAAGAGGCAGAAGCAGGAGGATTGGGAGTTTAAGGCCATCCTCATCTACATAGTGAGTTTGAAGCCAGCTTGGAATACAGGAGACCCTGTCTCAAAAAGAAAATAGGAGCTGGAGAGATGGTGCAGCAGAAAGGCACTTGCTGGCAAAGCCTAACATCCCAGGTCTGATGCCCCAGTTCCCACATAAAGCCAGATGCACAAAGTGGTGCATGCATGTGGAATTTGTTTGTAGCAGCTGAAGGCCCTGGTGTGCCCATTCTCTTCTCTTCTTCTTCTTCTTCTTCTTCTTCTTCTTCTTCTTCTTCTTCTTCTTCTTCTTCTTCTTCTTCTTCTCTCTCTCTCTTAATAATATTAAAAATAATAAAATAAAAAGTAAAGCATTGTGGTGCATGCCTGCAATTCCAGCACTTGGGAATCAGAGTCAGCTCTTTGTTTCTGATGGAGCCCCTATGCTCTCAACTCAGGTGCCAAGAATGTTCAGTGAGCAAAGAATCTGTTCTCCAGACCTCCTTGATGAAGAAGTCCTCAACAGTGCAGCCCTAAAGAGGCTTGAGGGACAAAAACCATTGCCTGTGGATGAAGCATGCCCTGTGAAAAGAAGGGAGAGGAGAGGAGGCTGGGGTCCCTTTCTTCCCCTTAGAATTCTGGGATTGTGCCGCTTCTTCTCCCTGCCCACACAAAGGTTCTACCACTTCCTAAGCAAAGTGTGTCCGCCATATTGCGATGGGGAGGGAGAATGAAGCTCTAAACTGGGAGGCTTGTTCCTGAGCTCATGGGCCAGTCAAGCCAGAGCAGAGAGCTGAGCCTGAAGCTTTCTCCAGCAACCCCCAGGCCTCATCCTGGTTCTAGGAAAATTCCAGTGCCCCTCCCATCCTCCACTCCAGACACGGCTCAGGATCAGTGCTGGCCTGAGGCCCTGCCTGGCTCAGCCTGAGTGAGTCTGAGCCTCCTAATGAGCTCTTGGGAGTGGGTCAAGTAAGACCAAAGCTTGCTGGGAACCTCTAGTTCTGCTGAGCCCTCCCCACAGGCTGGCTCTGCCCTGTGGGGTTCCTTCGAGGTTCCTGAGATGTCTGGGCACTCCAAATGGAGAGTGGGTGGCCTGATGCCCACCGGAGTTGGCCACTGGACTCCCAACCCCAGGCCAGGGCTTCAGAGGAGCTGGAGAACTGGGAGCACCCCAGCCATTGCTCCTTCCTGCCTAGGTGGAGAAGAGGGGGTGTCCCTCCTTCCTCCAGGCTGGCTGTGCCAGAGAAACCTGGGAGCAGGCTTTCCCTCATTCCCAGCCCAGCTAATGCAATCCAGATGGCAGGATGTTTAGTCAGCGCCTGGGGAGCTTCGAGAACAGGGGAAATGGGTAGGGGGCCAGGATTCTTGAATCCATCCCAGACGGGGAGGGGCAGAGCCAGGGCTCCCATCACAGGCAGCTCCACAGGCCCAGGCTCTAGGCTCATCTCCATGGTGCCCGAACCAGGAGGTTCAGGGCCTTGGGGAGCACCTCCTTCTCTGTAAGGAGGGAGAAGGTGGCTCCCCTCCCGCAGCCTTAGCAAAGGCCTCTCAGTCAGAAATCTGGGCCCAGGCCATCTTCTGTCACCTACAGGGTGCACAGTCAGACAGTGGCTTCATCCCTGGCTCCCAAGACAGTCCCTGTCTCTGGTCTGTGTGTGGCACTGTCCCAACTTCAGGTCATAAACCAGGAACCCTGGTAGGTGGGGAAGGGACTGTGGACAGCAATTCTCAGGTCTCCCCACTTCTACCTCCAGTACATCTGTTGCTCCCCAGAACCAAGTGGACAAATGTTGAGGGGCCCAATGAAGACCCACTTGCTGGGGACTCCTCTCAACCTCAACTTGCCCCTCCTAGTCCTCCCAGGGCCTCACACATTGCCCCATGGCCAGGAACAGAGACTCCGACACCCAGATAGAAAGAAGCCTTGGACTTCCCCACTCCTCCCTGCCCCCCACTTCTTCCCCTTCTTCCCTCCACCCAGGCCTTGCCCACAATTAACTCATTTTTTCAGATTGCTTCCAAACATAAGTCAACCCTGGACAGTGCTGTAGGAAAAGCTTTCTCAGTGCTGGCCCTCAACAGCTGAGCCTTGTGGCGAGCTGTGTCACTTGGCAGCCCCTGCTGCCTGCCTCTCTGCTCCCAGAGCTGGGGCTGTGGGGAACATCCCTCCCCCTGCTAGTGTCCAGGCCCGGCCACTGGAGTGAGGACTGTGACATGCCTCACGGGCTGATTTGGGGACCTGAATAGTCATTCCCTTTGCCTCTTGCTTTTCCATCCAGTCCTTTATCTCTGTCCTTTCCCCCTGGTGCCATCCCAACTCACAAGGGCTCTAACTCAGTGGGGAGTGGTGGCATGGCATGTGGGGCATGGGACTTTTAGCCTAAAGGTCTAGGGGACTTGTGAAGATGGCCTCACTCACATGATCCAATGAGGAGCCACAGGACACTCACCCCCCCACCCCGCCATTTACAGGCCTGGAGGAAAGGGAGCTGGCAGAAGAACCAGGAGCCAGCCCCATCCCCAAGTAGGGTCGTGTGCCCAGGATTCCCACAGGCTCTGTTGCTTATGGAATCGGGAGGCCTCCGTCTGTTACCCATGGTAGAAGTGCATGGGATAGGCAGGTTCTATGGACACCAGAGCCTCCATTGCCCCAGGAAGCCCTGGAACCTGCCTGTCTCCCAGGGACCCAGAAGGCCCCTACCCCTCTCCTTTCACTGCCATGGAGGTAGGGCAGCTGTGGTGGGCATCACAAGCCTGCTGTGTATGAAGACAGATGTCCCATTCATGGGGGGCACTGGGTCAGGGCCAGTAGAGAGTGAATGCAGGCCATACAGAGAAAGCACAAGCCCTCAGGTCCAGGAAAGAATCAGTGTCTTTCTCCTCAGGTGGGAGTAGCAGACCTTGTGGGAAATTGTGGGCACAGCCCAGGAGGCATCAATTTGTCAACAAAAAAGGTCTTTTAGGGGAGGAAAGGAGGCCCAGAATGGGCAGGGGTGGTTCCCAAAGATCAGCCATGTCCAGGAGCTTAGGTAACAGGACTGTGGCAGGTCACCCTACCATCAATGTGTGGCCACCACTCCACCTCTCCCAGCTCTTGATTCCCTCCACCAGGGCAATGAAGGGTGCACTGCTCCCCTTCCTGGCTCTTTGGGTGAGGTGCTATTTTGAAGGGGCCTTCGCTAAGCAGAGGCTGAGCCTGAGAGCCTACAGCCCTGCCGGTCCCAGTGGCTTTGCCCACCCTGCAGCTTCCGTTCAGCCCCTCTAGGTCTTCCAACAGTAAGTAGCTGGCACTAGTGGGAAGAGGAGCACCCTAGGGTTGGGGCAGAGGTGGAGAAAGCCAGTCATGCTGAGGTTGTCCATCTGGGGTGCTCAGGCAGGGCCTGGAGGGGCCTATGGTCCTCAGAGCACCCTCTCGGGACGGTGACAGGGTTGCAGACTCTGGGAAGCCTCCTGCCCACTGCCTAGGATGGGAGAAGATGAGGGGCACGAAGAATTTACTGGGGTTTGTTGTACAGGGTTGATCTAGCTGCCCCAAAGCCTACTGGGAGAGGAGAATCTTAGTGCTCACTCTCTGGTGCTCCTCTGGAGATAAAAGGCAGAGGAGGCCTGGGAAGAGAGAGAAGGAGGGGGCTGGTGGGCCTTCCAGGGACATCTCATAGGGAAGAAAGTGGCAAGACCCTTCAGTCACCCCAACCCACGCTGGCACCTTCTGCAGGGCCCAACAACCCAGACAGACCTGAGGATAAGCAGCTGGTCGGGTCACAGGGCGGGCCTAGGCCTGGTCCACCCCCAAGGAGCGAGCCCCTGACTGGAAGATATCTACTAGGATGGGCCTGGCCCTGAGAAAGGAACCACCCCCAGTGACCCCAAGGCAATCAAGGGGTCTGGTCAAGTGGCAAGGCACCCAGCAGGCTCAGTCCCAGGCCACAGCTGCCCTGAAGGCTGGGGCAGGGAAGCCCAGGGTGAAGAAGCACAGACCCTTGCAGGCCAGCAGGGCACCTGGAACCCAAAACAGAGCAGTGACCACAGAAGAGGGCCAGAGCAGGAAGGCAGGAGGTCGAGAAACCAGAAGAAGGGGCCTGAAGCCCAGAAGGCCAACTAAAGGTGAAGACTGACCAGGGCATATGGCCCCAAAATGTTGCCTTCTGGGGGTGAGGAGGCCATTCATGAGTGTCCCAAGTGGCCAAAGCTTCGTCCAAGCTCCACCAGTGACACCATTCTCAGTGTGCCCAAGCCAAATACCCTCATGTTCAGAGTAGGAAAGGAAACTCCAACGTTAAGGCGTCTCCGAGCCTCAGTCAGAATCCCTGTTGGACTTCTTGTTGCTTGGGACCAGAGATCTCTTCCTCCAGAGAGCTGCCATCAGCCTCGGCCAGTCAGGAACCAGGCACCAACAGAAGGATCAAAGCAGAAGCTGGGGCAGTGGTGGCAACACCTCAGAGGCTACTGGCTGTGTGTGGAAAAGGCCAGGAAGCAGGCGAGGGCAGGGGCCTGGGTTAACACACCTGAGCTCCAGAGAGCAGCCCATTCCCTCCCTGCCAGCCTCGTGCTCCCTGACTCAGGCAGCTATCGCCTGTGGCAATGTCAAAATGCAGCATATCCCTGCCCTGATGGAGCCTGACCTGACCTCACTCTACCTGGCAGGTGGGTGGCCCCTCTCTGTCAGCACCTACCTGTCCTCTTGTCCTGACTCATCCTCTGCCACTATGGCTATCTGTCTGCTCTGGGGGTGGCCTACCTCCCTGGGGGTCCTGGGTGGCAGTAAGACAATGCTCTGCCAGCCTTGGGCCAAACAGAAGAGTTGGCTTTTCAAAGTGGGAGGGACGGAGTAGCAGAGGGCAGGGAACGGGGCATGGGATATGGCTGCCCTGTGTGTGGACTGAAAACGAAATTGCCAAGATCTTGGCCCATGCGTTCCTGGGACTACCCAACCTGGAGTGGCTGGATCTGAGCAAAAACAAACTGGACAAGCGAGGCCTGCACCCCCAAGCCTTCAAGGTGTGCTGCAACCCCACCACCACTTTTCTGGGGAGTTGGATCTGGAGGGGGCATGCTGGTCTATTGCTCTGCAGGACAGAGCTGCTGGGGTCTGGAGAAAGTACTGCACGGAGCACCCAGCATGAAGGACCCATAATTTGGGTTCATGGGCTTAGCTGGGGCTGTGTATCACTGCTCCATGGGCCCATGCAGCAGCAACAGATGCCCCCAATGGGCTTAGATCTAACAGCACTAGGAAGCCACAATTAAGCCAGCTAGGGGTGCCCTTCAGCTAGGACGAGCTTGTTCCAGCAATGAGCCGGACCCCAACCCAGCTCTTCTCCCCTCCTCCCAGAACTTGACATGGCTGAAGCATCTGAATCTGGATGGAAATTCACTATCCACAGTGCCAGCTTTACCCACCTCCCTGCAGGAGCTCAAACTCAATGACAACCTCCTGCAGGGACTGCAGCATAGCAGCTTGCAGGGTACACCAAGGGGAATGGGTCAGAGCCACGGGGGGGGGGGGCATGAGAGGCACACGTGATGGAGCACCCCAGTCAGCTCACCCAATCCCTCTGCCTGCCTGTCCCCCAGGGTTCAGCAAGCTGCTGAACCTGGAGGTGGAAGGGAACCAGTTGCATGATGGGAACATCTCCCCTCTGGCCTTCCAGTCCCTGAACAACCTGCTCTACCTGAGGCTGGACAGGAACAGCTGAGGACCATCCCACCTGGCTTGCCAGCTTCCCTGAGGGTGAGCTGGGAGCCCCCAGGATAGGAAGGTGATTCCCTGTGCAGTCAAATGAACCCAACACCTACTGAGATATAGAGCAGCCCATTCAGGAATTTTTTATAATGAAGCTCACGGGCTTCAGAGCCAAAGGGCCTCTATTCAGCCTAGCCAACCTTTCCTGCATATGTATGTGTGTGGTATGCATACACGTGCATATGTGTGTTGGGGTGTGTGTAGAGACCAAAGGTCAATGTCAGATGTCTACCTCAGTCACTCTCTACCTTGCTCCACCTACAACAGGGTCTCTCACTGAACCTGGAGCTCACCAATTAAACTAGACTAGCTAGTCAGTAGAGCCCTAAGGGTTCTCCTGTCTCTGCAGCTGGCATTACACACAGGCGCATCCATGCCTAGCTTTATGTGGTGCTGGGGATTGAATTCTGCCAGCCCTTTGCCCACTGAGCCATCTCCCCCCAGTAGTCCTGATCTAATCTTCTTGATTTGGACATCCTGGACTCTTGTGAATCCATTGGGTGTTCCTGCACATTAGTTGCTCTTGCTGTGACCAAGTACTTGGCAAGAATCAACTTAAGGGTGGTAGGATTCATTTGGGGGTCATGGTTTGAAGGGGTACAGTCCATCATGGCACAAAGGCGTGGCAGTGAGGGAGTGAGGCAGCATACACTGTGTCCACAGTCAGGAGCAGAGAGACAATGCTGTCACTCAGATGGCTTTCTCCTTTTTCCCTTTTTATTTAGTCCAGGACCCCAATACATAGGATGGTGCTGTCCACGCTCAGGACAGATCCTCAGTTATTCCTGTCTGGAAACAACCTCACACTCAAAAGTGTGCCGCATTCTTGCCCTAGATAGGTTTTTTTTTTTAAAAATCCAATCATGTTGATGTTAAAATTAACTCTCACACTAAGTAAGGCCCATATCTTCTTGGAACCACACCATCTCCCCAAAAGTCCAATTGCCATTGGTGGTGCTCTCTGGATCATTAGCCCAGATGGCCACTGGCCTAAGAATGACAGATGATGGCAGAGTCCCACAGATGAGGCAATGGGCCTTCCTCATGACCCCTGGGCCTAGGAGCTGTACATGGGCAACAACCTGCTGGAGGAGGTGACAGAGAATGTGCTGAACAGCAGCTATAGCCTTCGAGTGCTGGCGCTCAGCCACAACCAGCTGCAGAAGGACCGACTGGCACCCCATGCGTGGATCGACCTCCCGTGAATACCCGCCCTAGAAGGACATCACCCTGATATCCAGGGAAGGAGGAAGGGCCCCAGGAAACCCAGAAAGTCAAGCAAAGAAGTAATGAGAGTGGTGTGGAGTCAGAAGCTTCCAGAGAGACTGCAGAAGGCCTAGGTGCCAGAGGGAGGATTGGTGGCATGGGCTTGGTCTCAGGTGGGTCACTCAGGTCACCTCTGTTCCTGCCCCAGGACTCAGAGAAGGCTGGTCCCTGTAGCCACCTGCTCCTCTGCACCACTGCCAATTTCCAAGGCTTCCCCTCTACCCCGCCTTCTCACAGCAGCACCCACACCTGCCCTACCAGCACCCAAGAAGCTCACATGGGACTGTGGTAACAGACAGAGCTGGGGTTAGCCATGAAGGGAGAGGCAAGGCGGAGATGTGCTGCTGTCCTGGGACTGCTGTCACAACGCCCCACAGAATGGGTGTCCTAAGACAGCTGCAGTGGGTCCTCTCCCAGATCTAGAGACCAGCAGGCTGGAATCTGGGTGTGCGGGAGTATGTGCCTTCTGGAGACTCTGGAGCAAGCCCTTCTCTGGGTTTGTGACCTTGTCACTCCAGCCTCTGCTTCTGTGTCCACACAGCCTCCTTCCCCATGTGGCTCCGTCTGTCTTCTCTGTCACCTGTGATTGGATTTAGGCTCACCCACGTCATCCAGGATGATACCCTCACTGCATCTACAAGACCTTTGACAGATAGGTCAGCTGCAAAGGGACTGGATGGACATATCTTTG
>PVHP010020541.1:0-24860 GCA_004024765.1 Zapus hudsonius | reverse complement strand
TCCCCTTGAGTCCATAAGCTGCTTTGTTTGGGTTCTTTCTGTGCAGCAACTAGAATGCTGACTGCAACACTTATCAGCTTTCTTATATGTCTAAAGCACAACAGTATCAAAGGTGTTAGGGCATGAAATCAACATACAGAAATTGCCTGTTGTAAGCCAGAATTCTCCCCACCCCCACCCCTTTTTTTCCACTCCCCCCCCTCTCTCTCCCTCCCACTTCAAAACTTGCTCCTTTGACAAGGCATAGGGTTTTAGCGTGGATGCTGTCTTTCCTGGGAGGTATGTTAGTCAGTATGTATAACCAGCCAGACAAAACCCTTGGATGGATCCGTTGCTCAAGTAGAGAATCATGCACTTTATTATTAATGTGTAATTGAGCTGTGGTGTGTTTTCTTAGACCTACAAACCTTCTTACAGCAAGTGTTTCCTGATTTTGAGGTCTGAAAATACATTCTAGTTTCTTTTTAGCTATTTCAGGAGAGCTCAAGTCTCAAAGCTGTGCTAAAGGAGAGTTACTTTGGAGACGTGTTACGTGGTATTGAATCTCAGGATTATTGATTCCTCAGTGGATATTTATCTATCACAGTACTATTAGGGAATACACCCTGCAGAAAAGTTCAGATACTCAAATTGCTCTTTTTGTGGCCACAGTCAATAGGAAAACCTTCAATTTGTGAACTCCCCCTTGTATCTTTACATTAAGAAACTTACTTGAGGAGGCTGGGGAGGTAGTTGTAGGTAGTGTTGGTTTCACAAGCAGGAGAGTCCAACTTTATTTCCAGAACCCAAGTGGAAAAAAAAAGGCCAGTTGTGTTTGTAATCCTGGTGCTGGAAAGTGGAGATTGGTGGATCCAGAGGATCACTGAGCAGCAGTCTAGCCCACTTGGTGAGGTTCAGGCCAGTGAGAAGCTTTGTCTCATAAAGGGGGATAGGCCAGGTGTGAAGGGGCAAGCCTGTAATCCCAACTTGGGAGGCAGAGGTAGGAGGATTGATATGAGGCCAGCTTGGGACTACAGTGTAAATTTCAGGTCAGAGTGAGACCCTACCTCAAAAATAAATAAATAAATAAAAAGGTGAGTGGTACCTAAGGCAGGACACCAGGAGTTGCCCTCAGTCCTCCACACGCATGTACACATATGTATACACTCACCCACACGTGCACCTGCACACAAGAGTATTTTTATATTAAGCATTAATTGATCAGATGGTTCAGACATAGAGTGAAATAGTAAGAAATCAGTAGAGTCTGTAAAAGAAATGTTTTACTGGGCTGAAGAGATTACTCAGTGGTTAAAGGTGCTTGCTTGCAAAGTCTGACAGCCTGCATTAGATTCCATAGAAACCACATAAAGTCAGCCGCACAAAGTAGCACATATGTCTGGAGTTTGTTTGCAGTGACAAGAGGCCTTAGTGCATCAGTATTCTCTCTCTCTCTCTCTCTCTCTCTCTCTCTCTCTCTCTCTCTCTCTCTCTTTCTCTCATCTCATATAAAAGTATTTTTTAAAATAACATTTTAGTAAACTGTTTGCTATTTTTAGGGAAATTTATACCATGAAAAAGGTGCGGAGCTAAATGTCACGCTAAAATAAGTGAGTCACAAAAGGGAGCAAGGGCGAGGTGACCAGAATGAAGACATGGGAGGCCTGGAGACAAAGACAGACGGACAAGGACTCGTGACAGTTCAAGTTAGAGTGACTCTTTGGGGGAGCAATGTTGAAGGTGATTGAGTGACTTGTCTTCCACCTGTGGGGCCTTCCTCTTTTCCCCACTCTCTTCTCTTCTGGTCTTTGCCCTGAATCAAGGGAGCACCTCATACAGAGAGAATTTTCACTCAACTTTTCAAAAAATATGTTCCTCAAAAACATTTTGAGGGATGGAGAGATGGCTCAGCGGTTAAGGCACTTGCCTCCAGTGCCTAAGGCCCTGGGTTCAATTCCCCAGGTCCCATATAAGCCAGACCCACAAGGTGGTGGCTCTGGTTCTCTCTCTCTCTCTCTCTCTCTCTCTCTCTCTCTCTCTCTCTCTCTCTCTCTTTTCCTCCCTCCCTCTCTCTCTCTGTATCTCTGCTTGAAAATGAATAAATAAAATATTTTAAAAAATATTTTGAAGCTTCCATTTTTAGAATTTGTTCTGTGTTTACTTTTTCTAGTCATCTGTTATTTCTTATATTGCTTACTATGAGAAAAATCATCATTTATCATCACTGTATTCAATAAACTTTTATTGCAGGTCATAGTATATTCTATGACTTTTGTTTTCTTGCTTTCATGATATCATTTGGCAGGAGACCCAAATCTGAAGTTTTTCTTCTAAGACATTAATTAGGGGTTTGAGAGTTCTTCCGTCTGGTCTCATGCTACGAAAGCTCGGTGCTCAAGGGTGAAGTGATGAATGACAAATCGGGACCATGTTATCTGCTGTGCCGTCAGGCTGTCCTTCCTCTGGGTGTCCTGCATGGCTCTGTCACCAGTGTTGCAGGAGGAATGGGGGGTGGGGGGGCTCTGAGCTCCACTCTGAGCCTTGATGGAGTTATGCTTGAAGAAGACCTTGGAGTCCAGGCCTCTCACAAGCTCTGAGGACCGATGACCTTCCTCAGTGGGTCCAAGAGCAGAGGGTCCTCTCTGAGCACAAGACGAAGCAGCATCTGTGGAGAGCCACATAGAAGAGATTAAAGAAGAAGCCGATAACAATACATCATTCGTGAACTAGTGGAGGTGTGACTGATTTCTTATGAGCAAGAAATGGTCAGTTTTGCCCCAGGAGTCAGGGAAAAGGCTCTTGGGAAGTGATGTGATTGGATGGATATAAAGAGACAAAGTGCCGGAGAGAAAAGCCTGAGTGGGCCCGGCGGACTTAGTGTGCAGTGAAAGGAACAGAGAAGTGGGGTGAAAATGAGCGGAAAGACTCAGAGGCCAGTCCTGTTATTCCAAAGCAGTGAGAATTTACTTAGTAAGAATCTACATCTGGTCCTACAGCCTTCAGCTACCTCAGAGAGAAGGGGCAAAACACTCCTGGGAGTCAAGTGGTGACTTGCTTGACCCAGGCTGTTCCTGGGGGCAAGGGAGTGGGGAGCTGGATTGGAAGGTCTGTTCTGATTTAGGAGCTGTCTGACGGGTGAAGAGAGACAGGAGGCCAGTTCTGCTTAAAACTTCAAGGATGGAAGCTGGAGAGATGGCTCAGCTGTTAAAGCACATGCCTGCAAAGCCTAATTACCTGGGTCCCATTCCCCAGTACCTACACAAAGCCAGATGCACAAAGGTGCATCTGGAGTTTGTTTTCAGTAGCTGGAGGCCCTGGTGTGCCCATTCTCTCCCTCCTCTCTTTCTCCTTGCAAAAAAAATAAATAAAATATTAAAGAAATGTTTAAGAAATTTTTAAGGTTGGCACACAAAAATTTGGAACCATGTTTTGACATGACACTGAGCACAGCCAGGATGGAAGGTCACCTTCCCCTCCCCCCACTCTCTCCACCTTGGCCAGTGTCAGCTTCACACGTCCCAGTGTAATGTAAATTCAGAAGGCTTTCTGGATTCCGTTCTTCCTCTCAAGCCACATTTAATATTTTTGCATTGTGCATGTGAAGTATTGTGGTGTAGTGTGTGTGTGTGTGTGTGTGTGTGTGTGTGTGTGTGTGTGTACGTATGCCTGTGTCCTGTGTGTGTACGTGCAAAGACTGGTGAACTTTGAGCACCCTCCTTTATCACTTGTCTGCATATTGCCTTGAGACAGAGTCTCTTTCTTTTTTAAAAAAAAATATTTTCAAGCAGAGAGAGGGGGGGGTTGCATATGAACTGCAGACAAGTCATGCACCGCTTTGTCTATCTGTCTTTACCTGGGTACTGGGGAATTGAACCCGGGTTGTTAGGCTTTGCAGACAAGTCCCATAACTGCTGAGCCATCTTTCCAGTGTTGTAGAAATATTCCAGTAATAACCAGACAAAGCCTTTGCAGCAAGAGGAGAGAGGAGTTTAATTTTCACCCGGGCCCAGGGGTCCAAGCATACATGAAGCATTGGCCTCGATCCCCCAGTTACAAAGACATTTTATAGTCAGTACAGAGTAGGGTATGTGATGCAAATTACACATTTACAATAGGTTTCAGGAAATTCAGATATTCTCCCCAGGTATCCTCCAGCCTTGTCTCTTCTTTATCTCACAGAACCTCAGAGCCCTGACAGTTTCCCACTTCATGCAAGGAGATTAGCCATCTGGTAGACAAACATCAGTAGGATGTAACAGTGAATGGGGGGGGCAGTGAGCTCACACTCATTTTGCTACAATACCAGCTCCCAGACTCTTTCTTAACCCTGAGCGGCAGTTTTTATGAGCCCCAGCAATTCTCTGGTCCTCCACTCCCCACAAGACTGGGGTTACAGGCATGTGTGGCCATGCCCAGCTGTTTATGTGGGAGACAGGGAATCCGGCAACCTGGGCAGTCTCAAATCTTCATGCTCACAGTAAGCTCCCTTAACTGCTGAGCTGTCTCCCCAGCCCCTCAAACCACATTTTTTTAGTCAGGAAATCTTGTTGGCTGTGCCTTTTTGCAAACTATATATAGAAGTGGCCACCTCCATTGCCACCATGAATCCCAGACACCGCCATTTCTTCAGGATTACTGAAACAGCTGCCTGATCCTGGTCCTGCCCCTCCCCGGGGTCCTCCACTGTGCCTGCTTTATCAACACAGGAAGTGAGGTAATGCTTTCCTCCATCCATTCAGCCGAAACTCACAGTGACCTTCAAGGTCGTGCAGGGTCTGATCTCTACCTGCCTTGACTTAAGCGGGCTCCAGACACACTGGCCTCTTACTCTCCTAAATAGTCAGGTGATCTCCACCTTGATAGTGACTGTCCCCTTACCTTGAGTGAGTGCTCTGTCCCTAAAGATCTGTGTGGGCAAGTGAACAAAAAGTTTATGATGTGGAGGGAGAAAAAGAAAACATACAGAAAATGAATAAAAAAGACAGTTGTCACATTATAGCTGAATTTCAGATGCACTTCATCGCAAACATAGGGCCCATTACGTTATTATCATTTTCCTGAAAGATACAGAATAATTTGATGCAGATTTTTTTTTCCCGGAACAATGTTTTTTATTTTTATGGCATTAGGCAAAAGCAGCTAAACCCACAGTGACCATATGTTCATTTCAAATGGTGGATATTTTGCCACAATCCCCTTAACCACTTCATTATACCACTTTAACAAGTCTCAAATCCCAGGACCAGCTCAGCAAGCCACAGAGTTCACAACAAGGTTACATGAGGCATAATAGACCTGGCTTATGACAGCCCGTCATGTTAAGACCTGCGTTGTATCCACCCCATAAACCCGGTTTTTTAAAGTGACCTTTATATGGGGTATTTTATATGAAAATTATTATTCAAAATGGCCAAAACCTAAGGGGCCCTTCTCAAAGGAAGGCACTAAAAATTACTAAATTGCCTTCCATGCCTATCAACAATAGCAAATTATAGTTAAATGGCAAAGCTGTGCAATTAATACTTCAATTAGAATGCTTCTGTTTTTTTTCAAGTAGACTTTAACAGTTGGCATTCACCTCATTCTTAATTGTACTCCCATGGGAAATAAAGAAAACACAGCAATATAAAAAGGTTCAATTGCATTCCTCCAAGTGAAATCGGAATTGGTGAATTTTGTGTCACCCATTAAAACATTCCATGAATCCAAATGAATGTCACCATTGGTTGGAGATATATTGAAGCTTCTGTATATTGCACTTGAAATTAGCTGGGTTAGTGCAGATAGCAGATGATGCATAAATAAAGGAATTGTGTCCCTGAAAAATGGCCTGGGCTCAAATTGGGCCTTAAATTTAAGTAATTGATTAGTTGAACTAATTGCTGAAGACCTAGAAGCTGTATAGTTTAAAGCACAAAATGATGTTAATTGCTTTGAACAAGAGTCTCTCTTTTAAAAACTCATTATACTTTACACTCTAGAGTTGCTAAATACCTCCATGGCCAAAGACATAAAACTTAAACAGTAGATTTTATGAATTATATAAATATGACCAACATAGTCAGAAGAGCCCCTAGAAATAGTGCAAAAGTAAGTGGTCACCTTACATTTGAGACTTGCCCAGTTTCTTCTGCTTTGTAGCCCAGGTTGAAGAAGAATTCAAGCCAATGTCATAAGAAAGGAGGTGAGTTTAGACAACGGCATGTTGACAGGCTCACAACAGATGTCTCAAAACATGGATTCGGCATGTCATGTTGTAGGTGCCCAGAGTCCATAAATGAACCAAACGGGTAAGAGGCTTGTAAAGCTTGCATTGGGGAAGAGGTAGGAGAGTTGGTAAGCAATAGCATGGTAATTAATTTGAGCAATGCATTAAGGACAAAAAGTCCTGGAGAAAAAAAACGAGATGAGCTTGGCCTGGTGGTGCACATTTTTGATCCCAGCACCCTGGAGGCAGAGGTAGGTGGATCTCCATGAGTTCAAGGCCACCCTGAGACTAAATAGTGAATTCCAGGTCAGCCTGGGCTAGAGCAAGACCCTACCTCAAAAAACCAGAGAGAATGAGAATGAGAGAGAGAGAGAGAGATGACTAAGTATGGCCGTTGAAATTTGTCAGGTGTAGCCTTGACTGTGAGTGAAAGATGATTGGATTCTCTTTGTAGGTGACACACATCAGCATTTTCAGAAGTGGGGCTCAATTGATTCTAAGAAATGCTTTGGGAACCTCTATCTTGTTGAGTGCAGAGAGGACTGGAGGGGTGGAACCCACTTAGTGGATGTTGTCAGCAGGCCAGAAGTAGGCATTAAGGGTTGTGAGGTTTGGGGGGAATTGGAAAATATGACTAGTGCTGAAGACACGAAGAAGTTCATAAATGTGGTGTGAGCGTAGGTGAAAAGGAGAAACAGATGGCTGAGCTACCGAGTGCGGTTCTGGCCCACAGAAGGATGAAAGGAGAGAGTAAGCACTCTGCAGTGGTCCCAAACCTGCTGAAATCAGGGATGACTCCTTTGTGCCGGATCTTTCTTTAATTCAATGAAGTGGACACTTTTTATCTCAGGGAAGAGCAAAGTGCAAGATTTCCTTGATTCTCTCTCTTTGTGCCAAGTAACACAGTGCTTCGTGTGAACACCCAGCCCTCTGTCAAAAACAGCATTCCAATGTGGACAGAGTCCTGTAGCCCTGATTGGTGGAGTCACCGTGACGTGGGTGGTATGGAGTGGTTTCCCCACAGCTGACAGTGGAGCTCCAGGGGTACAGTCAGACAACTTCAACGTGGGAATGTTCTGGTGTTCGTTATAACTTGAAGCATTGGTGGTGGCCATGCAGACTGCTATCATAGCCCTTGCCCTGTTTTAATACTAAAAATCGAACAAGAACTTAAAGCAACGAAGGAGGATAGAACTGTTTTGGACCTCCTTGGGGTTTGAACTCAGGGCCTTGAGCATGTTAGGTAAATGCTTTACCTCTGAGTCATGCACTCGGCCCAAGAGGAAGGGACTTTGAAGAGAATTTAACAAGCTCTCTGTCAACATCACATATCCTCCTTTTTGCCACATGTTAGTATCTTGGGAAAGAGGCACAGATCTTGGTGTAAGTCATCTTAGGAATAATTGTCATGGTTTCTCCCTCCATCTGTTCCTCTGAAAAAAGAGAACACATTGGGTGGGGCGGATGGGGGAGGATTTCTTATAATGTTGAATAGTGTTAATGTGAACAATTAAATTGTTTCTGATTTTTCAAAATGAATAGATATCCAAACATTGAAATAACTTCTTTAGGTCTTTGAGGTGCAAAGAAAAGGAGTGTTTATTATGGTTCTATATAAAAAAGGGGGTTGGGGCTGGAAAGATGGCTCAGCAGTTAAGGCACTTGCCTGCTAAGCCTAACGACTGGGGTTCTATTCCCCAGTGCCCATGTAAAGCCAGATGCACAAAGTGGCACATGCATCTGGAGTTCACTTGCAGAGGCTAGAGGCCCTGGTGTACCCTTTCTCTCTCTCTCTCTCTCTCTCTCTCTCTCTCTCTCTCTCTCTCTCTCTCTCTTCAAATAGGTAAATAAAATGTTTTAAAATAGGGCTTGTTAAATCCCATATCCTCATTGTCTTGGGGGTTTTGCTAATCCAGCTGAGCTTCCGTTCTGTAAGTCTCAGGCATGTGAGTGGGTCTGCCTGATGGTGTGGGAGGAAGACTGAGGGTGGTAATACAGAGCAGCATGGATTCAGCGAGGTCCAGGGAAACTCACAAAGGAAGTGTTTTAGGCACCTCTGAGCAGAGAGGCAGACGGAAGGATCCGAGAGGATGAGAGGTACAGTGCAGTGTGGCCATAGGGAGAAGAGCGGCCTCTTCTTTCTCTAAGGCTGTCTGTCCTGTTGCTGTGTGGAAGGGAGGTCTGGAGGGCAGGAGAAGTCAAGGAAGCTTGTGTGGCCTTGTCATGTCATTTCTGTTAGCTTATGTTGGAAGCTTCGTCATCTGGAGTTTTACCTTTAAATTCATAATCTCAATGGAGTCCAGGATTTTCTGCATGATTGAGAGCATATGGAAGTGGGGAAGCTAGGTTAGCAGGCCATCTTTTGTACAAGGCATTGTGTCCAGAGTTGATTGTTAATTTAATCAGTATCCCTTTCAGTCTCTCTCCCAGCCCTTGTTCTTAACCTGTATTAGCAAATTGCTATGCAAAGTTTTGTTTTTTCCTTGGTGTTTTTCAACTGACTAGCAACCATTGTTGTTTATGAATGATGAATGAATCTTCTGGGAATTTTCATGGATGCAAATTTCTATAATTTGTTTTACTCAAGGATCTAAATAAATGAGAAAAGAGTTGAATGTAAACCTAGGAAATAGTAGACCTCTGTTCCATCCTTCTTTTTCTCCCTCCTCCCCCACCACTACCTTGTCTTCAAAAACCACTCTGAGACGAGGCATTGTTCCACAAGGCCTAGATAGGTAGAAAACCTCAGAAGCTGTAGATGTTCTTTGAAACAAATGAAAATGCAAGCCAGCCCACCAGGGAGTTCCAGGAGGAAAGGGGGTCGGAAAAGAGTATCGTTTATTGGGATTTCCTGGGAACCTAGAGTTACCACAGAGAGAAATCATTAGGTTGAATGATGTGAAATCACTGATGGTATTCAGTCATTTTGACTGACAGTACCGGTAATTTCATGTGCCTGATCCTACACGCACTTGTCAACTTCGGATCACAAACCCTTTCTAAGCCCCAGAGTGTTGGGGTTGATCCTGAATGCTTGTGAGGTTCTTGAAGACTGTCCTTTGCCCAGAGGCAAGAATAGATGAAATGTTTGTTATAAGCCAAGACAGCCTCCTCGGGTCTTGCTCCAGCCCAACCAGGTCTTCTCTATCCTGGCAGCTGACAGAGCCTGGGTATGGTTTTGATTGACTGGACCAGAAGGGGAGGGTGCTGTTTGGCATCTTGTGGACACCGAGGTTGTGGCCATGCTCAGGACAACTCCCACACCAAGAAGTATCTGATAATACAGAATGTCTGCTGTGCCAAGACTCAGAAACTGCTCAGACTTAGAGACTCAAGAACCCATAAAGTTTTGGATTGTGAGTCCTGGCGGTGAGCCTAGGGAAGAGAGTGAAGTTTGCAGGAAGTGAAGTGGCTCGCACTGCTGCTTTGTCTTCTGCTGATTGTGTATGGCTGGGACACTTGCACAGACAGTTGTAAGGATGAGTTGCATCGCCAGTTTTTGCTGGGACATAACAATGCCAAGTTTTCTCCTACCACTTGAATAATGGGAAATGAAAATGGAAAGATCAGCAGTTTGAGTAAGAGGGGAAATTTTCCAGGCTGAAACTTGGAAAATTTAAAATATTACTTGCTCCTTTGGAATTGTGTAGTTGAGAAGTTTCAGGAACATATAGTGGGAATGGGGACAGAGAGTTTTAATAAGGTATTTTTTAGTCATAAATTTTTTAGACTTCATTAGAAGCGATATAGCTTTTTCTGCCTAAATGAGATGTGTGAACAAGCAGGTTTTCTAAATATATCTAATTGGATTGTCCTCAATGGTGAGATATTTCAAGTCACATTAAGGGGACTGGAGAGATGGTTCAGTGGTTAAGGCCTGCAGTGCCTAATGACCCAGGTTCAATTCTCCAGAACCCACGTAAAGTGGTGTATGCCTGTGGCGTTTGTCTGCAGCAGCTGGAGGTCCTAGTGCACCCATCCCCCCTCTCTCCTTACGAAAAAATGAATTTACAGACACAGTTAGAGATCTCCGTATAAAGTAAGTGAAGTGTTTCCTGTGCTGTAGGATCATAGCTATACTAACTTTTTGAAAACAATAGAAACAGGCATGAATGGTGTAGACCTATGTATATATAATTTCTGTGTTTATAATTGGTGTGCATAAATATGGAAGGCTTCTACATCTTAGAAATCACTTTTCTCTAGAACGGCACTCTGTTTTCTCCAGTGTGCCTTTTTAGTTACATGAGTAGTTTTTGATGAGTGGCAAAAGCACCCAGAGACACTTGTTCAATGCGCCTCACATAAGTAATTTAGGACAGGTTACTACTTGTAAGATAAAAGCTCAGAAGCTGTTGGATTTGTCTGAATACCTTGGATACTGGATGTCAAAAGCAAATATTTGGGATTCTCTATGAGATTTGAAGGGAGAAATAAATATTTAGAGGAATTTGCCGGGACTGTACCACTGTCCTGTGGCACTTTGAATGAGGCCCCGGCTAGCTTTTCTGTTCTGGCCCAAGGAGGCATAGTGTCCTTAGTAAAAGTTCTCTCCCAAGAACAGTTTACACTAAGCAGGAGGACATATCCCTGAACCAGAGAGATGTCCCAGAACCAGTCATTATAAACCGGCAGGAAGAGGGGAGATCTGAGAGACCTTCCCTTGACGGGCATCAGCTTCCCTCTCTGAGTCAGTGAATTAGTGGTATTATTCTCGGAGAAGCTGCCTTACCTGTACCTACCTCACTAGCTTGACCCTGTCACTTGGAGCTTGACTTCCTTCATGACTTCCTTCCAGCTTGGTGGTTCACTGACATCCTTATTCCCAGAGAAAGAAAGCCTGGTGAGAAACCGGTCCCTCCTTTCCTGGGGAAGAACACTGAATGGGTCGAAGGAGTCCAGGATTCTCAATAGGACATCAGATGGAGGGTCAGGAGTGGGAGTGTCCTGAGAGATGACAGCGTGATCTGCCCCTGCTGAAAGGTGCATGTCGAGTCCCAGGTGCTGAGGAGACCCAGCCACAACTATCACTCACCTCCTTGCTTGCCAGGCAGAACCGGCAGCCTCTGTCTGCACACACTGGAGCACCATTCTGCTGTGAAGCCATGAGTCTGGTGTTCTTCCTCCGTATCTGCCACTTGTTCCACCTCGGTCCTTAGAGCTTCCCTACGCTCCCTGCCCATCTCAACTGCTTCTGCAATAGTTTCCTTCCCAGGACCTTTACCTTGGGGCTCGGGGGCATATGGCACAGTTGCTTATGCCCCTGGGTGGCTTTCTACTTAGCAACCCTCTCACTTGTCTCCTCCCTCCCTCCCCCGCCCTCTCTCCCAGCCCCATGAGTAGCAGGACCTTAAGTGGTGGCAAGGGTGGGCTGACTAGACAAACACTTTGGTCTCTGGCTTTAGCCCAGCTATCAACCCCATCATGGCAGAGACTATGTCAACAATGTTCTGATTAGGGTTACATTTTCTAGGCATCTCCCCTGAGTGCGTATTCATCATGATCGCACCTGAAATACCCTGAATTGCTAAAGTAACCAGTTTACAGCGTCTGAAGATACAACTCAGGGTTTCATTCAGAAACATCAGAAAGCTCCCTTCACCTCCCAGACTATAATGAAACTAAGAACTGGATTTGTTTTTCTACTTGTTGAATGGAAGGTGTGAGACAGTTTGGCAGATATGGCTTCTTGGCTGTGTAGACTTTGGTGGTTTAAGGGTTGTTACCTCAGGGGTTGGCTAAGGTTGATCTTTCAGCTGTCATGTCATGGATGATCCCTGACTTGCTGATGAGGATTCATACCCCCTCAGTCACCTTCCCTTTTATTCATCAACAAATAATCTTAAAACAACTACTCATCTGTCAGTCATTCTTTCTCCCTTTCTCTTTCTCTCTTTCTTTGCTTTCTTTTGTTCTTTCTTTCAATACTGGGGATAGAAAATGTTGTACCACTAAGCTGTATCCCAGTCCTTTAAAATTTTTTTTTGGAAAAAGGTCCATTGAAGTTGCCCAGGCTGGCCTTGGACTCGTGACCCTCCTGCCTCAGCTTCGTGAATAGCTGGGGTTACAAACCTTTTCCATCACACTCAGCTCTCTTCAGTGTTTCTTTCTTTCTTTTTTTTTTAAAAAGCAAAACTCTTTTCCATTTTTTTCTTTTTTATTAGGAAAAAATATGGAGGATATGCTTAAATATTTTGACTTTTCACCTAGATATTCTGTTTCTCTTTTTCCTGAAATCCTGCGGTAAAAAGTAAAGTTGTATTAAGAACTAAGGCTGTGTTCCTTGGCACTTCAGAAAAGGGCTTGAGTCACTTTGATAGATTCTCCTTAGGAAGGAAGAAGAGGGATGGGAGGCAGCCCAGGGGTGGGGTCCTTTGGGAGAGGTTGAGAGAGCTCTCACCTAGCCCAAGAGCAAGAGTAGAGAGTGGTGGGATCCAGCCCTGGACCAGCCTTGGTGTGAAGAACATGGGAGTTGTCTCACGATGAAGATGACGGTACAGAGACAGAGAGAGGAATCCCAGATGCTGGGGACAGCAGTTGCCATTTCTGACTCCTGTTTATTTTTAGGAAACATAAGTTTCACACATGTAGGCAGGAAGCTTGGTTGGACCAGAAAACTCAAGCGTGGTGTCTGCTGATTGAGTCCCACCTATACAGCACCGCTTTTCCTCATGGCTCAGGGCAGAGAGAGCTAACAGCCAAAGATGGCTCTTCTCCAAGGATAGAGTAGGAAGTGCTAGTTGTGGTGAAAGCATGAGAGATGGAGATATTTCAAAAGACCTGCAGGCTGCTCAGTGCCGGGGTATGCAAAATTTATCAACACGGTAAATGGATTCTTTAAAGACTACGTTTTTTAAAAAAGCTCCTCTTTATCCCTAGTTTCCATGATAAAGAAACCAAGCCTCATGATTTTCAGGTAAATGGGTCCTGTGGTGGCTCACCTGTCACAGGTGAGGCCTGGACATGGATAGGGTGATCATCTCATCCTGTGACTGTAGCAGGAAATTAGAAACCCCAGCTTCTGTATCTCCTCGAATCTCCCTAGAAGCCCGTCAGTAACAGCCACCTGCCAGGTAGAGGTTGGCTGGTAACTCTGGTGCTCCGAACACCAAGGTCTTCCGTTTCCATGGCCATTTCCTCTCTAGTGCTGTCTGCATTTTCATTCACCCTCTGAAAGTCCTGCTCAAATCAACCGATATCTTAACATGCAGAGTCTTTTGAGAATCCCCCGATGAGTTGCAGAAGAGGAGAAGATAGCAACGCAATGTAGCATCTGGCTGGTGAGCATATATGATTATCTCAGCCTCACAGACAAGGGCTCTAGGGTAAGCAAATGCAATGACTTGCTTAGGGTCTCATTGTTAATTACACAAGTAACCATATCCAAATCCTACAGGGCAAAAATACAAATTTCTAATTTATTTCCAATAATTTTCTATGACCCTGGGGAGTCACAGGATCTGTAACCAGGGCTTTCCCCCCTCAGACTCTGAGAGAACCACAGCACATGGTTTTTCAGTCATGTGGGCAACTGTCTGCGTCTTGGATCTTTAAAACCCCAAGTCTGGAGCTGCACGTGAGAAGGCAGAGTGGCCTATGTCTCCTCTACTGTGCTAGGTCAGTCCTTCACAGTGCTTACTGTGAGAAGTCCCTGGTGCTCTCTCAAGCTGCCCCACATGCATATTTGGGGGTATTTGCTGCTGATTATTTAATGGCCTCTTCTCTGAGGGCTTGCTTCTGCCTGCTCTGTTGACGGTAAGCCTTTGCTGTAGCATCGGCAGCTCACTGGGCACGGTGCCATGGTAACTGGGAGTGGGGTGACAGAGGAGAGTGACAACGTCAGTGACAGTGGGTGGAAGGGGAAACAAGGGCTAAGTGCAAGCTCACAATTCCCACAGAACTTCTCTTCCTCCTTTTCCAGAGAACAGGCAAGGCCGTGCATTCCATGGTCCTTTGACCTCACTGGCCATCCTTGATCCCTTTCTGCATCTGGGGTCTCCTTCCTGACCCAAATCAAGGCTATCAGCTGCCCTTGGCTCACTTGCAAAAATTCAGTGCAATCCTGCCTTGTGTTCTCTTGCTTCTGTCACACTGCGGCACCTAGGGAAGCTCTTCCTCACCTCTCACCTGAGCTTTTCAGATAACCTCCTGGATGTCTCCCAGATCCAGTCCTCCCACAGCCTGTGACCTACAAAGATACCATAGTTATTCTTCAGAGTGTAAGCGGTCATGGCCTTCCCCAGTCAGAACCCAGTAGCTTCATGGACACTTCAGATGAAGGGCCTAGTTGGTTCTTACGTACCCCTCATTCCTACGGCCACCCTTCTCCAGGCTCTGCAGCTTTCTGGTTTTGTCTTCAGCCTGTCATCCAGCCTGCACTGTAGGCCCTGTGCACCTGCTGTTTCCTTGGCCTGGTACATTCCTTCCCAAGACGGCCAAATGGCCAGCTTCCTAACGACACTTGGTTCTCTTTGAATATCATTTCAGTAGGGAGACCTTTCCCAATCACACGCTTGGAAACAACACCATCCATCTATCTCTATCCATCTGTCTGTCTGTCCCTTAAGTTTGTTATTTTTCATCATACAACTTATCTCTACTTATCTCCACCTGACCTTGTTTGTGTATCTGGTTTATCTGTGTTCTCTCAGGAACAAAAGCTCGGTGAAGTCACAGAGTCTCTTTTGATCACTGCTGCATCTTCAAGCATATAATAGGCATTCAGTAAATATTTTTCATCAGTTAGTTAATGGAATTAATTAACTAGTAAGTTGCCTAAGTCACCTTCTATGGTGATCAAAGGGTGATCCTAATTATAATTGTGTGTCAGATGAACACACACACAGTGCACCCTTCCTCTAGTTTACCAGGCTTGGTGCTAGATATTTCAGATATCTTACGAAGTTTATAAACAATGGCCAGGTGTATGTTATGATTATTGCCATCATGTAATAAAGAAATAGAGGTTCAACAGGGGCAACTTTACTCAAGGTCACACAACTCTCTTTATATAAACTTTTTTTATATAAACTTTTTATTGGCAACTTTCATACATATAGGCAATATGCCATGATCATAATCCCCTCCCACCACCTTCCCTCCCAGCTCCCCCCTCCACTGAATCCCTTCTTTCCAACTAGTCTCTCTTTTATTTTGATGTCATCGTTGTTTTCCTCCTATTGTGCAGGTCTTGTGGAGGTAGTGTCAGCCACTGTGAGGTTATGAATATCAAGGCCACTTTGTGCCTGGAAGATAGTATATGGGTTCTCCTCTCTTTCCTTTGGTGCTAGCGTTCTTTCCACCACCTGTCCACAATGGTCCTTGAGTCTTGGAATGTTTGATAGAGATGTCTCAGTGCTGAACACTGCACTGTCACTTCTCAGCACTTTGGTGAGTTCTAAGTCACTCCAGTGGTCACTGCCATCTGAAAAGAGAAGCTTTTTTACCCAAACGTGAGAATAGCATTAATATATGGTCATAATAAGTATTTAGAGGGCAGTTTGATGAGCATAATATCTCATAAAGCCAGACAACAGTAGTAGTTTCCCCTCTAGGGCTTATGAACTCCCCAGCTATAAGTTTTTGATGAGGTTTTCAGTACCAGACATGAATTCCTTCCCATGGAACAGGCCTCAAATCCAATCAGAGAGCAGTTGGTTTCCCCAAAAACATATATGTCACCATTGTACCAGTTGGCACATTTGGCCTGGCTGGCCAGCCATAGAGCTTGTAGAGTCTACTGCTGGTGAACACCATTGATGACTTCTCTCCCCCAACAGGCTTCAGACGTCTTCCCAGCATCCTGACAGCTAGTCAACAGGGAAGAGGCTTCAAGTTCAGCTCCATCTTAATTTCTCAGTAACCTGTAGCCTACACCTGTATGGTCTTCAGAAGTAGGGTTTTACCATCTAGTTGTGGTAGGCAGCCTTGGCAATAGACTGTAACATTTTGGGGGCCTTCCTGGCTAAGTAGTTGCTAGAAGGTATACCACCTTTGGAACTGAAATATTTTTTAATAACAATCTATGGCTTCTGGGCACAATGTTATTCATCTGTACAAAATATTTATGCCCAAACACTCTCTTTGTTTAGCAAAAGGTGTATCTTTCCATATGGCTTATAAGGTCATGCAATTCTTAAATGATAGAAAATAATTAAACTAGGTATGGGCTAGTTCCCAAATTTTTGCAATTATGCTACATATTATAACTTCTAATTTCAAATCCTATCAGATAATTAATGGCCTAAGGAGAAATTTTTGTAGTCCACATTTTCATAAAGAACTACAAAAAGTTAGGTGTGCATATGTTTCTTTTTATTCATGTTTTCCTTTTAAGATTAAAAAAAGGTTGTCTAAAATTTTAGAAACTAGGTTATATTTAAAAACACATGTAGCAATATAAAAATACATATGAATTTATTCCATCATAGTGAATAGAGGGAGAGATTGTAAAAGTTCTTGTTATACATTTTCATGTAAATCAAAATTTGAGGAAAGACACTGGTGATTAAGTTCTTCAAATATAAGCCGTCATATTGTCACACCATTCTGTCAAGCTCAAAGTTGTCTCCTCTGCCCTCTTCGTCTCTGTTGTCAGAAGTTTCTGCCCTCCATCTGTGTTCTTGCTCCTCTTTTCTATCCTTTCTTCAGGTTCCAAAGCCCTCATACCTGGTGTCACCTTTTAAGGGGGAACCTCAACAGCTCATCTGTGGTAATTTGAATGTGTGTCCCCCATAGACTCAGGTGTTTTATTAACCTTGTAACTTGGATCTCTATTCGCCTGGCAAGAAGTGTCCCTGGGGGTGGGCCCTGAGGTCCAGCCCTAAGGTGTAATGGGGGACAAACTGATTTCAAGCCAAAAAGGTATGCAGAAAGGCCTGAGCTCTGGTTGGTGGATCCCTGCTGTTTGCTGATGGTCTTGTGCTTGTTGGTTTTGGTATTTGCTGGCTGGTAATGGTCTCACTCTGCTTGGATGTATGGAAGAAGCTTCTTGCACCATTGATGGAACTTTCCCCTGGATCTTTAAGCTTGAAACAATTCCTTTCCTCCCATAAACTATGCCTCATTTGAATGTTCATCCCAGCAATGTGAGACTGACTGTGATACCATCTTTACCTCAGTCAGCCACCCCATGCTCCTGGAGCCTCTCCCCCACATCCCTGGTAGGAAGGGATGAGAGTCTTCTGGTACCCTGGAAGGAAAGAAATAATCATTCGTATGGCAACATTATGTCTATCCTCTATGCTGAAATAAAGAAGAAAAACTTCTTATTCATCCTTGTCATTTTTTATATTATCCAAATTCAAAACTTTTATTTATCTATTTATCAATCAAGTACTTGTGGATTTAAGCTCTCTGATATTGATAACTAGTAGGCATGGAGAGAGTGAGGAAAGGCTGTCAGAGCATCCATGGAGTGGATGACTTCAAAGCAACAGAAATGTATTTCTCAGTCTGCAGAGGAGCATGGCCCAGGCCTTCTAGATATTAGACTACTAACTTCACATTGTGTCCTCATGTATCAGAATAAAGTAACAAGCTCTCTTGGGTATCTTTTATAAAGCTACTAATTCATTTCCTGAAGGTGCTACCATTGTGATGTAACTCCAAAGGCCCCGCCTCTAAATACTATTACATTGGGGGTTAGATTGTAAACTTTTGAATTCTCAGTAAATACATGTTAATCCCATTACAGGCAGCAGAGATGCAAGAGAGGAAAGGAAGGCATAAATGTAAAAGAACTACAATTAATAATGGCATATATATGTATATAATATGTGTGTATAACTTAGCTCATGCAGCAAATATCCCAAGATACTATTATTAGGAAATGGAAATGTTTAAAATTTATTAGATTGCCATTGAACTTGGTGGGTAGCATCTCATTTTCTGTCTGTGAAAGCCTAAGTTTAAATAATTGTGATTGTGTGATAAATGAATAACTAATCTTTGCTCTATTTTTGTGGCTTTCATTAAAAGAAAATTTGTCCTAATGGGACGTGATAGAAGCAAATAATTAAACCTGAGGGATTTGTAAATGGAACAGATGTCTTTCTAAATTCAGGCTGATTAAAGTATCTATAATGATGAAACAGTAACTCATCCTATATAACTTGATTCAATTGTATCCAGTATGAGCTAATAAAAGAAAATAGTTTCTTTACCTATCCTTGATTTTATATGAAAATAGCAATTAGCTGCAGGAATAGTATTTACACAAGGCTTTGTTCTGTGCATAGTATTTGAGACGGGGCTTGGCTAGAACTGGTGATCTTCCTTTCTCAGCACCCTGAATGCTTGGATTGCAGGTTTGTGGCACATGTCTGAGCTGAAATTATTTTAGACAATAATCTAATCATAACCATCTCAAATTATTGCCTTTTGTACATCAGGACCCATGTTATGTTCCCAGGAATTCACAGATTCAGGTATGATCTCGTTTTTTCCATGGAACTCCCATGGGAGAGAGACATGTGTAAACTAACAATTATAATTTTGAGTAGCAAGGACTACAATGGAGGTGTAGAACTTATCAATTAAAACAGATATGGTGACTGTCATATAAAGTAGTTAGCATGATCATCATGGCTAGGTGAAAATCTGAGCCACACAATGATTGAGTTAATTTGTCCGTATGTAGTAAAACCAGGTTGCAAACTGGATCTCTGGCCCAAACTTTGCTCGCCTTCATTCTGCACTGCATGAAAGAGGTCAAAGCCTTTCTTCCCTGTGAGGACATTATCAGGACTTCATGGGGAATAGGCAGTTTGAGATTGATCTTGGAAGTTGAGATCTTTAGAGAGTGCTATCAGATACATTCCAGACAATGAGAATAGCATGTTTCAGAACAATTTTGTTGGAACACAGTTTTTGGCATAGATAAGGTATGGAAGGTAGCTGAGTCTTCTAATGAAAGACCTTATCCTCGAGGTTAACTATAAGGTAGAAAGCTTATACTTAAAGTGCAAGTATAAGTAAAGGCCTTGAGGTATAAGTATAAGGTATAAGATATATTTGAGGTGTTTGTATTTCATTCAGTGGACAGCAGGAGGTCCCAGGGAGGCAGTGATGAGAGAGGGACTCTTGAGCAGTTAGTTTTCCACTTGTACTGGATGTGGTCCAGAGGAGAGATTATAAAGCAATCCAAGCAAGAGGTTTGGAGCCTCACCATGACTTTTCTATGTTTATGGTTCAAATGGTTGTCAGTCTGCACAGTACTGGAAAGTGAAGGAGATGATTATGAATTTGAGAGCTTTTCAGGGTTTGTTGCTATTTTATTATTTCAAGGAGTAATTATTTACAAATATTAATTGATAAAGACATAAATAAAAGGATCCTATCGAGTCTTGGCAGGATATACAGCAAATGGAATGTTTATACACTCTTGGTAGGAACTGAGCATTGCAGAAGCCCTTTGGAGTTTTCTAAAGTTAAGTACCAAAAATGACTCAATTAGTCCATTCCTAAGCAGTTACCCAAGGGAAATGAATCTATCTGCCCACTTATATACAAAGAGTTGTATATCAATGCTTATAGCAGCTTTATGTATAGTAGCCCAAAACTAGTAAGTGTATAACTACTTTTGGTTGTTCCTGTAATGGAATAGAGCTCAGCAGTCAAATGGCACTGAGACTTGTGCCAACATGGATGGATCTCAAAGTAAATGTGGTGGTTTGAATGTGAATGTATGTTCCCCATGGCCTAAGGTATTTGTGATTAAACTTGCCACTTAAGTCTCCAGCAGCTGCTGGAGGAGGTGTCACTGGGGGAGGATCTCATAGTCCAGCCCTAAGGTATTTATAGAGCCATTTGGACCTCTGGCTGTTGGTGCTTGCTGATGTTGCCCCCCCTCCTTCTCTTCCACCTGCCTCCCCTGTGGATGTTGAAGTGAGTGAGCTTCTTTGCCATTGATGGTGTTTCCCCTGGATTCTGTAATCCTGAAATAAACCCTTTCCTCCCATGAGCTGTTTCTGGTTGGATGTTTGTTCCAACAATGAAAACATAACTGCAACACAAAGTAACTGTGCAGGTCTGAAGAGTCCAGCCCCTTTAAAAAAATAGTTTGAGTCACTTCCTATAAAATGTACATGGTGCAAGTTAATTTATATTGACCAGAATCAAGCAGCAGCAGGGAAGCAAGCAGGGAGGACAGTAAGAGGAGTTTGGAAGGGGCTGAAGAAACCATCAGATGTGTTCTGTATCTTGATCTTGGTGGCAGTTTTATGAAGGTGTGTTTATCAAAACTTACCAAGTAGTATATTTCAAATGTGTCCAGCTTTTTTTATTTATGAGAGAGAGAGAGAGAGAGAGAGAGAGAGAGAATGGGCACACCAGGGCCTCCAGCCACTGCAAATGAACTCCAGACACATGCACCCTCTTGTGCATCTGGATTTACATGGGCACTGGGGAATCGAACTCAGGTTCTTCTGCATTGCAGTCAAATGCCTTAACTGCTAAGCCATCTCTTCAGCCGTGTGTCCAGCTTTTTATGTCAACTCTTGTTTAGTAAAGCTGTTTTTAAAATTGACTAAAAGATACCTGCTATGTTTCCCTCAGCTCAGGTTTAGTTAAAATTAAATTGTAAGAACTTCATATATGGCAGATAGAAAATACTTCGAATCAATTTTCAAAGATATTTTTTCTATATGTTTGTAGCCATACCTTGGTTTTGCTTGAAATTCTTTCAATGGAAACAGTTTATATCATGAGGAAATGAAGCAGTAGAAACAATCTCCCAGTGAGAGTGTAGATTGATGTGATTTGCTCATGGAAGCATTTTGAGTTCAATGCAGGATGACTCACCATTGAGTAGTTCTCATTTTAGGTATGAGAAATCTCATGGTCCACAGACTGGTTTCAGGATTCCTTTCTATTCTAAAATTATTGAGAAACTCAAGGAGGTTTTGTTTTAGTGAGATATTTACTATATTTCCTTTTAAGCAACAGTAACAAACTTATTGACGTGTTAAACATTTTTAGGGAAAACAGTTATTTTTCCAAATTAAAAGGTATTGTTTTCTGTTTTCATAAATTCAATGTCTTATTCAATAGGAGATGGGATGTTTATGTCTGTTTTTATATTCCACATATTAGAATATATTATTTTATTTGAAATATAGGGCATGTCTACAGCCATATCACCCTGAACATGACTGATCTCATCAGCCAGAACAATATGGTACACAGTATTTTAAAGTTCTCATTTTCATTTGAAAGATCAAATTTCATTATTCAGTACTGTCATTGAAGTCACAGCTCACTTTCCTTATTTGTGAGAAAGTAACTACTCAGTACCAAGTAAGAATCAGTATGTTTGAACATTCATTGGTCCAGTCTCACCTCATCTTAGCTTGGCTCTCCAACTTCAGCTTTCCTACCTCCTTAAGAGATCTTTGTAGATCTGAGGCGTCTTACAGATAATAGTACTCGCAGAATAGTGTGGACGATTATAAGTTGTTTGTTATTTTGCCATCCTGGTATTTCCCTAATAAAAGACTCAAAGAAGTTTGTTCAGAGAATGAAGTCTAAGCTAGGGCCCCTCACTGGTCACTCTAGTGACCCCCACACCTACCCTCACATATCTAGCCCCCACCACAGCTGCCCAAAGACACAGCTCTTAGTCATAGTACACATTTGTTTAAAAAACAAAATAACAACAACAAATAAAAACCACCCTCACTCTTATCACAGATTAATTCAGGCGCCGACTCAACATTTATTCCATATATATTCTTTCCTAATACCCCTACTATAGTCTCAAGGCACTTGTATAATATTACTCATAAAAGCTTATCTGTGGCACTT
Organism: Zapus hudsonius; assembly: GCA_004024765.1. Classification (NCBI taxonomy): domain Eukaryota; kingdom Metazoa; phylum Chordata; class Mammalia; order Rodentia; family Dipodidae; genus Zapus; species Zapus hudsonius. Next base: position 2,869 of record PVHP010020541.1, on the reverse strand, counting down.
ACTCTGTTCCTTATACATTTTGAAAGGTAATGATTGCCCCCATTTTTAAAGATAAAGACTTGAAGCTGGGCGTGGTGGTGCACACCTTTAATCCCAGCACTCGGGAGGCAGAGGTGGGAGGATCACCATGAGTTTGAGGCCAGCCTGAGACTACAGAGTGAATTCTAGCCTGGGCTAGAGCAAGACCCTACCTCGAAAAACCAAAAAGAAAAAAGAAAAAAAAAAGATAAAGGCTTGAGTCAAATAAAGATTAAATAACTTCCCCCAGAATAACACATTTAACCAGGATTGATCAGGGCTTTCTGCCTCCTCCTCCGCCTCTCTTGGTTTCTCTGTTATCTGAACATGTGTCTGGCTCTGATATATCTCCAGAGGCCAGTTTAATAAGTCAGTTAGTAGAAGAATGTGTGGCTGGAAAGAATTTCAAGTAACATAGTCATGTTATAATCACCCCAGAACAATAACATTCTAGCATAATGACCTTTCTTTTTCAAAAGCTGTGTGTATTTTGGGTGAATTACATGTCCTGCACATTTTACTCCACAAGCATTTGCTGTGCCCTACACATGAAACAGACGAGGCCATGACAATTCCTATCTGCTTGGAGCCTTGATGTCTAATCTGTACTGTGGGTTTCCAGTTTTAAGGGAGAAGAAGGAAGCTTGCGTTTGAAAGGTCCAGGAAATCTTTGTGGGATGATGAACAGAATTGCAATTAAAGAGACATTGGTGGACCACGGTGTCAGGATAGAGATGATGACTGGAATTTAAAACAAATGTAAACTAAAAGATAAGCCTAGTTTGTTCTAGGTATAATTCAATACAATTAAAAATATTTCTTAGCATACGTGCTAAGAGCATTTTACTGATGGAGAAATCAATTTTTAAAACATTCTCTTATGAAGTAGAGAAATGCCAAAGACAAACGTACAGCTTAGTGATGGCTGAGTATGGGTTGTGAGTGGGTGAGAAGCAGGGTGGACTTGTGGTATGGGGTTCCCTAGGAATGAGGGGTACATATGGTCCTCTGCAGAGTGTGGGGCTGTCAGAGTCTTGCATTACCTGAGTCCTGACAGGTGAGCTCTGTCCCAGTGGGACCCAGCAGCCCGGCTTCTGTTCTACAATACATGATCTCAGTTCGGAGTCAGCTACAATTTAAATCCCCCTCATTCACTTTAGTCTCATTGGCAGGAATATGTAGACAGAGAATGTAGACGGCTCTTCTCTGACTAGCTGAGGCAAATGGCAGTGAGTGAGGGCACCATGATGTTGGCAGGGCCTCCATGAGCCTAGTGGGATTTTTACTGCTTGCTCTCATGTGTACTCATTAGCATACTTCAAGTTAAAATCCACTAACCCCACTGCAATATCCTTTGAGATATAATGTTTCAAAAATATGTTGTTTTTTTTTTTCCTCCAAACTTTTAAAATTGGCTCTTCCCAAAGTAATTTTGAAGTCCTGCTTTAGTAAAGAGGCTGAAGTGTTTTAACACTTGGGGTGAGTCTGCATGTACTAGTTTCTGGGTATCTTCCATTTTCCTAGATTTGATCCAGGCTACCAACGAGACCAATGTCAACATTCCTCAGATGGCCGACACACTCTTTGAGCGGGCAACAAACAGCAGCTGGGTGGTTGTCTTCAAAGCCTTAGTGACAACACATCATCTCATGGTGCATGGGAACGAGGTAAAGCACACCTGCAACTTGTCTTTGGTCCTAGTTTTCTTCCTTTTGGTAGAGGACGGGGGCATTTATAGAAGAACATGGCCATGGTTCCGACTCTGAATTTTCATTGATGAAGAAATGAACAAAGATATCTATGCTCAGGACCATCTGAATACAATTTTAATCTTTGATTTAGCTATTTTTTTAAAAAAATAAATTTTAAGTTGGACCTGTTTTAGAAGTACTAGGAATGACTGATGCCTAAAATGTCTACACTATATAAACTTATCACTGGGCAAAAGTGATAGCAAAGGAACAATAGAACTATTTTGTCAGAGAAAGTATTCCTTTGTGTCTTTGACAGATGACTGTTTTAATTAAAATATTTAATTCTGAAAAATATCGATAAAATTAAAATCATTCCTTTTATGGATTGCCTACTGGATTCTCTTAGACTTGTAGTGCTTCTGGCAAAAGCAGAGTAAACGGTCATGGAATTTAATTCTAAGTCAATCAATACTAGTCTGTTTTTTAATTCCTCCCTTAGAAAAAATTAACAGAATCGGGAGCTTTATAACTAAGAAAGCTCACAATAAAAATTTGTAAGATTAAAAAAACAAACCTCAGTATCAGATATCGCTTAGAGGTATTTTTTGTGGATACAAATATTTAATTCTATTTTTTACTTTCAGAGATTTATTCAGTATTTGGCCTCTAGAAATACACTATTCAATCTCAGCAATTTTTTGGACAAAAGTGGATCCCATGGTGAGTATATTTGAATTTTATGTATATGTTATAGGTTATCAATCTCAAGTTGTTATATCTGAAAGTTCCATTGGATATTTAAGAAGAATAATATAAAAATAAAATATAAAATTGAATTTTAACTATTTATTTGTAGACAACTGAGCATATATATTAATTTTATTTTACCACTTTCAATGTCTACTTTAGAAAGAGACAGTGAGTAGACTAGGTCCACAGCTTATTTATTAAAATACAGGACACAAGGAAACTAAAGATGCTATTCAAATTTTTTAAAAAATGTCTGGGTGTGGTAGTACACATCTTTAATCCCAGCATTTGAGAGGAAGAAATAGGAGGATCACTGTGAGTTAGAGGTCACTTTGAGACTACATAGTGAATTCCAGGCTTGGGCCAGAGTGAGACACTACCTTGAAAAGCCAAAAAGAAAAAAAAAA
>PVHP010020540.1:0-30563 GCA_004024765.1 Zapus hudsonius | reverse complement strand
TCATTGCTGGCCTACACTAGGGAACTTTCCCTATTTATCCCTTGATTCACTGGATCAACTCTATTCCACTCCAGGTTAAATAGGGTAATTGTTATTTGTAATTTCAGGATCCATGGGAATTTAAGGATGTGGCCATAGACTTCTCCCAAGAGGAATGGGAGTGCCTGGACCCTGCTCAGAGGGCTTTGTACAAGGATGTGATGTTGGAGAACTACAGCAACTTGGTCTCTGTGGGTAAGAAGAATTTTCTTACAGAATTTGCAAATGAGGAGGTTGAGTGGTGAGTGGTTAAGGTGCTTGCCTCCAAAGACTAACAACTACAGTTCAATTCCCCAGTACCCACATAAAGCCAGATGCACAGTGATACACACACTTAGAGTTTGTTTTCAGTATCTGAAGGCCCTGGTGTGCCCTTTCTCTCTGGTTCTCTTTTCTCTCTCTGTCTTTCTCTCTCTCCCTCCCTCTCTCTCTGCTTGCAAATAAATAAATAAAAATAAAGAATTCTCAAGTGAGCCTCAGGGAGCCTTGCCAGACTACTTTGTTCCTCTTTGGTTATTGTAAATGAATTTTAGATCATACATGAAAACATGGGAAAAAGGAGTTGTAAAGTAGCTTTCATGATTTTCAATGTTTCTTTAAACTTTCTCCTTTTGAAGGTATTATGAGACTTCATTGTGTTTTACTTTAGGTTCATAAACTCAGTAGCTTACCATATTGTCACCCACATGAGTTTCTTTTCTATTCTTGCATTTGACTCATTTGTCACTCGAAATGCAGTATGTGCAAACAGAAAGTGCTTCCTGACTATTCCTAAGTATTTTGCAGGAAATAACTATTAGGAACTTATTTAATACTCTGTTCTTTCCAGTTATGTAGCAATAACTTTTTTTTTTTTTAGAAATCTCAGGTTATTATAAAGAATCTCAGGTATTTCATTTATTCCTTTTGAATACACAGGTTTTCTTGTGTGTAAGCCAGACTTGATCAATTGCTTGGAGCACCACAGAGAGCCCTGGAGTGTGGAGAGAGAAGAGACAGAAGCCAAGCAGCCAGGTATGTTGGAGTAAAGCAAGCAAGTCTCTAAGAAGACCTAAAAGTGTTTTGCCAAGCTCTGTTTTAGCAAAAATGATTTCTTATTATTTTTGTTTTTTTTTTTTGTTGTTGTTGTTTTTTGTTTTTCGAGGTAGGGTCTCGCTCTAGTCAAGACTGACCTGAAAGGAATTGGACTTTGATTAAGGATATTGTTATTTTCTTTGTAATAGAGGTTTGTTATATTTATTTTCAGGAATTTAAAGTAATGTTTACATCCAATTTCTGATTCAATTTCTAATTGTACCATTCTACAAATGGTCAGAATATATAAAGTAATGCAAAATAATTGGCTTATATACCAAGCAGTGTATCTTGTAGGAAAAGATGACACTAATACATTCCATTCCATTATGGCTTAACTGATTATTCTAACTTTGTTTTGATTTTCTCCAACATAGTGGAATTTTCACTCAGATTCCGTTGAATCTGTTGATCACTGTTGGTAATGGAGCCATTTTCACAATACTCTTTCTGACTACCATGAATATGGAATTCTGTTGTTTTGTTTTCCTGTAGTTTTGTCCCTAACTTAAATTTTTCATTGTAGGGGTTTTCTTATTAAGGTATTTTTGGTACTGATGTTGAATCAGATGCTTTATTAATGTGTTCATTATAAATTTCATTATTGGTACATAAAAAACTACTGAATTTTGTGTGTTGAATTTTATCCTGTAACTTTGGTGAAATTCTTTATCTGTTAAAAGAATTTTCTGGCACTGTATGTAAGTTCATGTAAGTAAAGGATAGTGACATCTTTGAATATGAATAATAGTCTCTGTTTCTCACTACTTCCCTCCAGAGAGAGAGAGAGAGAGAGAGAAAGAGAGAGAGAGAGAGAGAGAGTGATTTCACCAGGGTCTTCTGCTCATCCAAATGACTTGAGATGCATTATCTACTTTGTGCATCTGGCTTCTCGTGTTTAAGCACTAAGCCATCTCTCCATCCCACAAATGTTCCTCTTTTTGCCAATCTCCTCTTGTATTAGTTGTATTTCATGTTATAGTCAAAGATACCATTTTGAATGAGATTTGAAATGTTGCCTTTGTGATATTTATCAAATTATCCGAACAGGTTTTATCAGATTATTATTATTGCTATAATGATGTTCTATAAAACAAAACTTATAACTTTTTGAGGATTTGTACAAAATCAGCATTGTTAGGATGCTTTCAAATATATTCCATTATATATTCATAACTATCCGAAAGTTTCTATCCTACCATCATAGTAATGTACATATGTTGTTGTTTTCTTGTTATAAATTATAAATGTTTTTATGTTGTCTATGAAGAAATGTAATTGTTAATTCTCTTGTCTTCTTCTTTTTTTTGCAGATATATCATCGCATTATAGCCAACAACTGTTGCCATGGAAGCATTCACAAATATCCTCCTCAAAATTGTCCACAGAGCAAAATAGAAGCTATTATTTTAGGAATGAGGACATAAAGAAAAATAGCAAATGTAGGTATAACTTTGAATGGAACCGAGTATGTAAGAATACAGTTTTCCTATATGTCACCATTCCCTATGACATGGCTTCACAAAATGACAATATTTATTGAAGTATCCCCTCAGATGTACTTCAAATCCACTAACTGACAGGAATCTGATGTTTTTATAAAGCAATATTGCTATCAATATTGGAGAAAACTCAAATGCCACAAAATTTGAGTAATCTCAATAGAGGTATATACATTAATATAGTGAATCATCAGAAACATATTGGTTATGCAACTGAACTTTCCTTTACCCACTGTTATAGAAAGTAGATTTAAATACAGAAAATGGTACTAAATGTAATCAGATTTAGAGATACTTTGCTCCATATCCATAACTGTTCCATTAACTATTGGTCATATTTTATGCTTAGTGATGGAACTTAGATAACGATGAGTGTCCTAGTCAGCTCACATGTCACAGGGATGAATCCAAATGAGATATAGTTTATGGCAGTAAAGGATTTATTGGAGATCCAGGGGAAGTTCCATAACAGTGAAATAGGCTGCTCCCCTTTCACTAATAAGCTGGTCCTGAAATATCTCTCCTGAATTTCTGAAGTTCCCCTTATATAGCAGAAACATATCAAGAAAATATATTTCTGAATGTAATTCATCACAGATCAAGCTCTCATAACTGCCAAAAAGTTCATGCTCCAGAAAAGAAATCCACATATGATAAACATACCACTCTTCTGGATCAATGCCCAGCTCTTAGTTTCCATCAGCACATTGGTATTCAGGAAAAGGCTTTTTAAGGAAATGACTGTCAGCAACATTTAAATATATATTTCAGATTTATTCAAAATCAGAGAGCTCTCCCTGGAAAGAAATACCACATTTGTGATGATAATAATAAAAATTTTGATTCCTCTCCCAGTCTCATTTCACAAGAAAATAGATGCAGGGGAAAGAACCCATGGAAATTCAAGAAATACAAAAAATATTTGAGTCTTTGTTCAAATTTTTCTCCACATCTGAGATTGTGTTCTGTTGGAGAAACCCTATAGATGCATAGAATGTGGTTGATCTTTTAAATGATTTTCATGCCTTAAAAGTCATTATAGAGTTCATAGGAAAGGGAAACTTTTGAAATGTAAGGAATGTGGTAAATATTTTACCTGGTCCTTTAATCTTAGAACACATCAGAAAATTCATAGTGGAGAGAAATCTTAATGCAAAATATGTGACAAATCCTTCATTCAGAATTCAGCTGTTAGTATATATCAGAAGATATTTCATAGAGAAAAAACTTTCAAATGCAAAGAATTTGAGAAACCATGTACTTATTGCTCGGTTTTTAAGAGACATCAGGTAATTCACACTGGAGAGAAACCTTTCAAATGCAAATATTGTTACAAATCCTTTACTCCATACTCATATCTTCTTAGACATCAAAGAATATATGTTGGAGAGAAATCTTTCAAGTGCTGTGAATGTGACATCCTTTATTTGGCACTCACAGCTTAGAGTTCATCAAAGAATCCATACTGGAGAGAAACCTTTCAAGTGCAATGAGTGTGACAAGTCCTTTCTTTGTTGCTCAGCTTTCAATAGTCATCTGGCAATTCACACTGGAGAGAAACCTTTCAAATGCAATGAATGTGACAAATCCTTTATGTGGCACTCACTGCTTAAAGTTCATCAAAGTATTCATACTGGAGAAAAACCATTCAAATGCAATAAATGTGACAAGTCTTTTTCTTATTGCTCACATTTGAAGAGACACCAGGTAATTCACACTGGAGAGAAACCTTTCAAATGCAATGAATGTGACAAATCCTTTATTAGGCATTCACAGCTTAGAGTTCATCAAAGAATTCATATTGCAGACCAACCTTTCAAGTTCAATGAATGTGACAAGTCTTTTTCTTATTACTCAGATTTGAAGACACATCAGTTATTTAACACAGGAGTAAGATCTTTCAAATGCAATGAATGTGACAAATCCTTTACTCAGTCCTCAAAACTTAGAATACATCAGAGAATACATGCAGGAGAAAAACCTTTCACATGCAATGAATGTGACAAATCTTTTACTCAGTCCTCAAATCTAAGAATACATCAGAGAATACATGCAGGGGAGAAACCTTTCAAATGCAATGAATGTGACAAATCCTTTAGTCATTCCTCAAATCTTAGAACACATCAGAGAATTCACACTGGAGAGAAACCATTCAAATGTAATGAGTGTGACAAATCCTTTTCTCAGAGCTCAAATCTTAGAAAACATCAGATATTACATAGCAGAGAGAAACCTTTCAAAGGCAATAAATGTGACAAATCCTTTCCTAGGCACTCAGAGTTTAAGAGTTCATCAAAGAATTCATACTGGAAAGAAACATTTCAAATGCAATGAATGTGACAAACCCTTTACTCAGAGCTCAAATCTTAGGAAACATCAAAGGTTACATACTGGAGAGAATCCTTTTAAATGCAGTGAATGTGACAAGTCTTTCTTGTTCCTCATATTTGAAGAGACATCAGATAATTCACACTGGAGCAAAACCTTTCAAATGTTATGATTATGACAAATCCTTTACTTGTCACATCTTAGAAGACATCAGAGAATATATGCAGGAGAGAAACCTTTCAAATGCAATGAATGTAACAAATCCTTTACTCAACATGCACACCTTAGAACACATCAAAGAATACATACTGGAGAAAAACCTTTCAAATGCAATGAAAATGAATCCTTTACTTGGAACTCTAGTATTAGATCACATGAGAGAATGCACGTGGGAGAACCCTTTCAAAATAAAATATAAAATGTCCGTGACCTTGCAAGCACGTCTTAGAAGACATCAGATAATTTATACTTGAGAGATACCCTACCTTTGTGAATAATTGGATCAATACCATATCACAATGTTAATACTGAAGAAAAATCCAAGATAATACCTTATTAAAAGCTGCAGTAGCCAGGCATGGTGGCCCACACCTGTAGTTCCAACACTTGGGAGGCAAAGGTAGGAGAATTTCTGGAACTTGGAGGCCACCTTAAGACTACGTATTGAATTCTAGTTCTGTCTGGGCTAGAGCAACACCCTACCTTGAAAAAACCAAAAAAACTGAAAAAAAAAAAGTCCCGTGCACTCAGTTTGAATTTATACTGCAAAGAAATACTTTTAAGTGAAGAACATGTATATTATTTACATATTAATAGCACATATAAATTTTGAAATAGTTTGTGTAACTCCCCAGCTATGGAATACCCACAAATGTATGACTATGTATGCAGAGATGGACAAGCAATTAACTTCAAGCCCAAGTAACAGGAAATTTAGTCTAGAATGGAATTAAACCCTAAACATTGTGCACATTGACCTATATCACAGTACTCAAAGAATAGAATCAAAACTAATATATTTTATCTTTTGTATATTTTCGTCAAAGACACTATCATTATTTGAGCAGAAACAGTATGTTTCTTTTTATTCAATTTTGGCATAGTAATATATATTTTTAAGAGCCATTTAATACAGTTGAATGAACTATCTAATTTGTATTTAAGAAACAAATAATGTTTCTTTAGTTTTTTCAATTACATTAGGGTGTAGTCATTTATACTGCTTAATAAAAAAATCACTTTCAAATCAGTATATCTTTTATTTTCGTAAATACACATGTATTCTTGTTTTTAATTAAATTTTATAATTTTAATATATTTTATTCATTTGCAGAGAGATACTAGGGGGGTCTGGCTTATGTGGGTACTGGGGAATTGAACCCAGGGCTTTAGGCACTAGAAGCAAGTGCCTTAACCTCTGAGCCATTTCTCCAGCCCTAAATTTTATAATTTTAAATGTCATAATATATTTCCTCTTCCTACCTATGTTCCACTGAGGGTCCTCCATTGTGTCATTATTGTTACTCGCTGTGGGGTCCTGAAGGGCTGATTGTCTTTGAGTGGGGATATTTTACTGCAGATCATTCCTTGGCACCATTTGACTCTTACAGTCTTAGAATCCTTCCACAATGTTCTCCTGTGGTTTGCAGATATGCTGGAAGTCTGATTTAGTCAAGATAGCTCTTGTCAAATCCATGAACAGAAATTACCCACATCATTGCACAGGTGGGTACCTTTCACCACGCTAGTTAATTTTACTACGTGCAAGATCTCCTTATTCCTCTTGTTGACAACCACCATTTGCTACCTTTGTCCTTTCCAGTGCTAATGAAGGGGAGCCATCAGGGAACTGGTTTCCCTCTCATTTCCAGAGAGGACTCATGACATTTTGTGAACACATGTTGTGTCTTCAGCAGTAGGGTTTTATCTCTTGGGTCTTACATGGAACTAAGGGCTTTGCCAATGTCATGCACTATTCTGGGTAACTTATGTTTCTCCCTGACCAACAGTTCACTGGCAGGCATTACACAGTACTTAAAATGGTGACGGATTTAGATTTAACCTTTCTCCACCTTCTTTTGTCCAGTGTAAAATTTCCCTTTGCCAATGATTGAATGTTAATATTTTGCACAGTGCTGTTCATGAGGAAGAAAAATTTCTGCTGCATGTTCTCCCTCATATAATGGCATACTTAGTAGTCCAAGATTGTTACTGGAAAAACTTCAGTGGCAGTGATGGAATACCTTCAAGTGAGGTGTTTTCCAGGAATGTTCCTGAGGTCCTCCAAAATATTTCAGGCCATTGCCAAGGCTCTTGGTTGCCCACCAGAATGAGATGGTAAGACCTTATTGCTGAAGACCACAAATGCTTGGGCTGCAGGCCACTGAGTAATAAAGCTTGACCTGAGCTTGAAACCTCCCTCTTTTTTTTTCTTTTTTTTTTATTGTCCGTAATGAGTTGTTATCCCCAGTTCCCCAATGCCCCTGTTCCCCAGCCCCAAGCAGCTGGATCTCCTCCTCCGTGGGCCATCTGGATCAGTCCTTGGGGCAGGGGACCATGGATAGCCTAGTAGTCAGCCCGGTTCTCCTGGCCCTAGTATGTTGTTACTGAGGGGGGCCATGCCTCTGGATATTCTCCCCCACCACGGCTCTCACAATCTTTCCGCACCCTTTTCTGCTCAGTTCCCTGAGTCAACCTTCTCCCTCTTAACCAGCTGACAAAAAGCTGGGGAAAGCTATGGCTTCATGTAGCCCTATGGGAGGGAGAAGTTATCAACAGTGTTAAACAGTAGTGGACCTTGCAAGCCATAAGATGGGCCAGCCAGGTCACCTGGGTCAATAGTGGCATGTCTATCACAGAAACCAATTGATCTCTAAGTGGATTGAAGATACCCAACACAGTCCAAAGCAGAAATTGAAAGACTCTTAAGACCTCAGCAGTAACTTAAAAACTCATCCACCATGACTCTGAGAACTTAGTGGAAGAGGGTGTGAAAAGATTGTAATAGCCATGGTGGGAGAGAATATCCAGAGACCTTACCCCCTCAAGAACAACTCACAAATCAAAAACTGGCTAGTTCTTGTACAATTTATAACCCCTGCCCTATGGTGTGTTCTAGTAATCCCAATGAGGTGGGTCCCTATAGGGTTGTGGACAGGGAGAAGAGTAATGTGGATACCACAAGACTTACTCATACAGTATATCTAATTATTAACAATAAACAAGATCTAAAATATAACTCATAGGGGAGAAAAACTTTTGAAATGCAAAGAATGTGACTAATCCTTTACTAGGAACAAAAGTCTTATGGTACATGTGAGAATACATGCTGAGTGAAACCAGTCAAATGGAGAAAATGTGAAAAATCCTTTACCTTGCATTTAAGTCTTACAAGGCATATGCTAATTCACACTGTAGAGATATCCTACACACATAAATAATGGGGTTAATCATTTGTCATTGTGTCACAATATTGATAATGAAGAAAAATCCATGAATATGATAATAAAAATTTATATTCACTATTTGAATTTAAACTGCAGGGAAACATTTTAAAATAAAGAACATTAAAAATCTTTGCTTATCTGCCAGGCATGGTGGCGCACGCCTTTAATCCCAGCACTCAGGAGGCAGAGGTAGGAGGATTGCCATGAGTTCGAGGCCACCCTGAGACTACAGAGTGAATTCTAGGTCAGCCCAGGCTAGAGTGAGACCTACCTCGAAAAACCAAAAAAAAAAAAAAAAAAAATCTTTGCTTATAACTTACATGTCAATTTTGGAAATGTTTGTGTAAATACCCACCTATGTCACTACCAAATTTTAAGAAATGTATGACTACTTATGCAAAGAGGGTAAACAAGCACTTCAAGTCTAAATAATACCAGGAAATGTATACTGTTATAAATTAAGAATATATATAGAGAGAATGGAATAAAATCCTAAGCATTGTGCACATTATCCTAAGTCAGAGTACAAAAAGAATAGAATCAAAACTAATAATATATCTCATATATTTTCCACAAAAACAATATCGTTATATGGGTAAACATAATTGTTTCTTTTCATTCAATTTTGGTATAGAAGGCTTTTAAGAGTCATTAAACACTTTTGAGGTATAATGAACACCACAGTGTGAATTTAAAAGAAAAATAATGTGTTTTTAATGCTTTCAATTTGTATTTGAGTTTAGTCATTTATGCTGCTTAGGAAAATTTCAATGTGTATATATTTCTTTTATATTTGTAAATAAATGTTTTTATTTTTGTAACTAAAATGGATTATTTTATGTATTTCCCTCTTATATCCTCTCTTCCTACCCTCAATCCACTGAGGGCCTTCCACAGTGTAGTGATTGTTATTCACTGTGGTGTCCTGAAGAATTCTCTCAGTCTTTGTGAGGGGAGGTCTTGCTACAGGTTAGCTCAACCAACCCTTTGGCTCTTAAAAGTCTTTATGCATACTCTTTCTTCCACAGTGTTCTCAGATGCATGGCAGGTAGGTGTGTTTTGAAATCTCTATAGCTTCTTTATTTCTGTGGGTTTTTAAAAAATTTGTTTGGAGGTTTTTTGATTGTTTTTTCAAGGTAGGTTCTTGCTCTATCTACCTCAGGCTGACCTGGAATTCACTATGTAGTCTCAGGGTGGCCTTGAACTCATGGTAATCTTCCTACCTCTGCCTCCCAAAGGCTGTGATTAAATGCATGCACTACCATGTTTGGCTGTTTTTTTTTTAATAATGAGACTTTTTATTTGTTTATTTGAAAACAGAGAGAGAAGAGAGATAGGATGGGCCCACCATGGTCTCCAGCCACTGCAAATGAACTCCAGATGCATGCACCACTTTGTGCATCTGGCATTATGAGGGACCTGGGGAATTGATCCCTGGTCCATAGGCATTGTAGCCAAGTGCTTTAACTGCCGAGTCATCTCTCTGGCCCTGTATTTCTATTGATATGAGATTTGAGTGATCACAGTGATGGCCACCATCTCTCTAGTACAAGTTTTCATGACAGTATTGAGAGCAGTACTTGTGTTGATGCTTCATTTGCAATGACTCATGGGCCTTGCCAGATGTGATAGAGCTGTCTATTCCATTGTATTGTTATATCATAAATCTTTCCCTGAATTTCTACTATTTGTAAGAAAAAAAATAATTCTCCAACCTAATGTGACAGTAGTTTGGATTAAAGGGGATAAACGTAATTATTTCAGAGATTATTTGATGTGTGTTGCCTGTCTTCTTAGTCAAAGAATAGAAAATTCTATTCGTTTTATATCCATGGGATTCTGACTTGTTTCCCAGTACCACTAATGAGTTCTCTCCCTCTGAGTGGGTCTCTTGTCAAATCCAAGGACAAATAGTTCTCCCAGCGACCATGTGTCATTATTGCACAGGTGCGTACCTTTTGCCAGGATAGTTAATTTTATGACTTGCAGGATCCCCCAATTCATGGTGTTACTAACCATTCTTCCCAGCAGCTCCCATTGTACTTTCCACTGCTAATGAAGGCTGGGCCACAAGGAACTTGTTTCCCTGTCAACTCCAGTTAGCAATCTTGACACACCCCATGCTGTAGTGTCTTCAGCAATAGGGACTTACCTATTGGCTCTGGCAGGGAAACAAGTCCTTTGGCCATGCCCAGCATGTTGGGTATCTTATGTTTCTCCCTGATCAACATTTCACTTTCTGGGATTACCCAATACTGAAAATGGAAATTACCTCTCTAAGGTGATGATTTTAGGTTTACCCTTGTTTTTTAAATTTAATATTTATTGTCCATAATGAGTTACATTATTTAGTGGGCAAACCATGCGTTGTTATCCCGACTTCCCCAATTCCCCCCCTCCCCATAACCTTTTTCTATCTTCTATGAGGAACTTTTCTCCAGGCTTACACCTCACTTATTGAATATCGTATCTTGTAGATTGCTGTCTATGAGCAAGATTTCTAGGATACTGATTCAGTTTCTCATTAATTTTGTATAATTCTCCACTGTCCTTTATCCCTCCCCACCAAGATCATTCCACCTGCTTTATTTTTTCTTTCTAAATCTTTCACTTCCTTTTTCCCACCATTCCTTCTTTTCTCCTTCCTTCCTTCCTTCCTTCCTTCCGTCCTTCAGTCCGTCCTTCCTTCCTTCCTTCCTTCTTTCCTTCCTTCCTTCCTTCCTTCCTTCTTTCCTTCCTTCCTTCCTTCCTTCCTTCCTTCCTTCCTTCCTTCCTTCCTTCCTTCCTTCCTTCCTTCCGTCCTTCCTTTATGTTTGTGTGGCTAATGCATGGGTGTTTACAGTTGTGAATATGTGCAGAGACCAGAAAAAATATGACATTTTATCTTACTTAGTTCAGATAGAGTGTCTCACTGAATCTGGAGCTTCCTATTTTTTCAGTTGGATTACCAGACCAGAGAGAGCCATGGGTGAACCAGGTCCTCTAGCCTCTGCAAACAAACTCCAGATGTGTGCCTCACTTTGTGCATCTTGATTTTATGTGGGTACTGGGAATCTAACCCAGGCTGTTATGCTTTGCAAGTGTCTTCAACGCTGAACCATATCCCAGCCCCCTACTTTGAAGGTTTTATATTTTATTTGTAAACATATTTGGTGACATATAGCTAGAATTATAAATAACATTATAAGGATTAAAGTTCAGTGAGTCCAGAAAAAAAGGGCTGGAATCAATCCAGTTTTTGTCAAAGGCATTTTTCCTAATGCTTGAAAAGTGTGATTCACACTAAGCCCTAGTGTGTCTGCAAAAAATCATACCATAGCCAGAGCACTTGAGGTAATTTGTTCTACTATTGCTTAGTGCTGATGATTGAATTTTCAATTTTTATTATTTATTACATTATGTTTTCTGTAAGTTTTAATTATTTAGTGGTGGTTATACATAGGAATACACAAAGTTTCTTTCTTTCCAGATGCATGCCCCACTTTGTACATCTTGCCTCACGTGGTTATTGGGGATTTGAAACCCAGTTGTCACACATTATAAGCAATCACCTTTAACCACTGAGTTATCTCTCCAGCCTTAAATATTTTATATAATTTCATATAAACAAATATTTACTTTGGGAACAATAGTATGCAGTCACCCTTTTGTCCTTTAACATTTAAATAGTTATACATACTTCTTTCTTTGAGGGCATATTTATTTATTTGCAAGCAGAGAGAGAGATCAAGAGAAGAGAGAATGGGCACAACAGGGCTTCCAGCCATTACAAATGAACTCCCATGTTCCACTGTGCATCTGACTTTATATGGGCATTGGGAATCGAACTCAGGTCATTAGGCTTTGGAGGCAGGCGCCTTCATCACTGAGCCATCTCTCTACCCAAACTTCTTTCTTTCTTTCTTTCTTTCTTTCTTTCTTTCTTTCTTTCTTTCTTTCTTTCTTTCTTTCTTTCTTTCTTTCTTTCTTTCTTTTTTTTTTGGTTAGTTTTTCGAGGAAGGGTCTCACCATAGCCTGGACTAACATGGAATTCACTATGTAGTTTCAGGCTGGCCTCGAGGTGACCCTCCTATCTCAGACTCCTGAGTGCTGGCATTAAAGGCGTGTGCCATCTCTCTAGCCCCTTCACAGAAATTTTGAGCCAAATTTTCTTTGTTGACTTTTATTTACGAATAAAACACAAGTGACTCTTTTTTTTGGTTATCCGATGTAGGGTCTTACTCTCGCTAATGACTTATTTTTTAAAAAGTGTTTTTGTTTATTTATTTATATTTATTGTTGTTTTTTAAGGAAAGGTGTAGCTCTAGCCCTGGCTGACTTTGAATTCACCATGATGCCCAGGCTGACCTCAAACTCACAGAGATCCTCCTCCCTCAGCCTCCTGAGTGTTGGGATTAAAGCTGTGTGCTACTAAACTCGGTTTCTGTCACATTTTACTTTTGTTTTTTTGAGGTGGGTTCTCATTCTAGCCCAGGCTGACCTGGAATTCACTATGTAGTCTCAGAGTAGCCTTGAACTCATAGCAATCCTCCTACCTCTGCCTCCCAAGTGCTGGGATTAAAGGCATGCAT
The DNA here is from genome assembly GCA_004024765.1 of Zapus hudsonius. Taxonomy (NCBI): domain Eukaryota; kingdom Metazoa; phylum Chordata; class Mammalia; order Rodentia; family Dipodidae; genus Zapus; species Zapus hudsonius. The sequence goes on along the minus strand of PVHP010020540.1, from coordinate 17,603 downwards.
GACCATGCCTGGCTCTGTCACATAATTTTTTTAATAAAAAAATACTTATTTATTTGATAGAAAGAGGCCTATAGAGCAAGAGAATGGGCCTCATAGAGCCTTCACCCGCTGGGAAGAACTCCAGACACAGGCACCGCCTTGTGCATCTGGTTTTATCTGACTGTTGGAATGCAGCTAATGCCTTAACCATTGGCCATCTGTCCAGCTCTCCTCACAAAAGGCCATGAAGAAGGTCCATAAAACTATAATTTCTCTAGCCTTATACACCTGTTTGGCCCATAATGGCTATAAAGAGCACAATGGAAATTTCCTTCTTTTCAATGACTAACGGGAAGCAGCTGCAAGCCAGAGGATATCTGGTCAGAAGGAAACATAACAGGAGTTTCCTCCGATTCCGTAACTAAAACAGAAACAGCTACAATCAGAGGATTTTTGAGGGAAACCTAACAGGGATTGCCTCTGATTCAGTAACTAAAAACCAAACAGTTAGAATCAGAGGATGTTTGACAGGAGAAGACCCAAAGATCAAGCCTTCTGGCTATCTTATCAGGGATACACATAAGCAGATAGGGAACCAATCACTCCAAAGCACATCAACTCATGATGAAATTCCAACCCCCCCCCCCATCTTGTGGTTTTATGCTTTAAAAGGAGCTTGCAGTTCCATTCAGGGTCTCATCTTGCTAGAAGGTGGAACCCTGCATGCTGGTTTGCTGTCTCAAGAAATAAACGCTCTCGAGTGGTGGTCCTCATTGGGACGATTTGTGGACCCTAACAGTCACGTAATTTAAAAAAATCATTATTTATGTATGTGACAGACACCAGAGGCACAAAAACAACTCAAAGGCGAGCTCCAGCATGCCAGAAAAAAAATTTAAAAATATTGTCGGAGCCAGGCGTGGTGGCGCACGCCTTTAATCCCAGCACTCGGGAGGCAGAGGTAGGAGGATTGCTGTGAGTTCAAGGCCACCCTGAGACTACAGAGTGAATTCCAGGTCAGCCTGGACTAGAGCGAGACCCTACCTCGAAAAACCATAAAACAAAAAACAAAAAACAAACAACAACAACAACAAAAAATTTGCTGGGACAGGAAGACTGGAATGTAACCACAGAGGTGTATTTCCGGCCTCCCCCTTTGCCCTTAAGCAAGATGGAGGGCGCTCCGCACATGCGCACAAGCGACGCGGGCGTGTCATTCCCACGGCGGCGGCGCTGCGGCATGATTGACAGCTCGCGGGCGGCGGAGGCGGAACCGGAAGCGGCTGTGTTGTGCGGCTCGACCCGCGGGTTCCTAGTGTCTCTCGCGCGCTCCTTCCCCGCACGGAGGGCTCGTGTTCTGGGAGCTTCCATGGAGGAAGCGGAGAAGGTCCCGTCCGTGGACAGGTGTGAGCTGGACGTCCAGGTGCAGCTGAAGATGTGAGCGGACGGAACAGGGCGAGGGTGGCTGCGAACCGCGACGGGAAGGACACGGACGCTGTCTTGGGGGCGGGGCGTGGGGGATGGACAGCCGTGGACACGCGTGGGCGGCCGCGGGGGCCGGGCTGTGGGCCCTTATTTTTTCACAATACTGAATTTACCTAGGTGAGAGAGAGAGGGAGGGAAAGCGCCTCCAGCCTCTGCAAACTGCAAACACATGAAGCACCTTGTGCACCTGGCTTTGCGTGGGCACTGGGGAATCGAACTCGCGTTGTCTGGCTTTGCAGGCAAAGGCCTTAACCGCTAAGCCCTCTCTCCAAGCTTTTTGTTGCTTTTAAATAAAAAACCCCTTTTATTTATTATTTATCATTTTATTTCATTTTAAATTTGTTTTTTGAGGTATGACAGGGTCTAGCCCAGGTTAACCTATAACTCTGTGTAGTCCCAGGCTGGCCTGGAACTCACAGTCATCCTGTCACCTTTGCCTCCCGAGTTCTGGGACTAAAGGTGTCACCACTCCCGGCTGTTGAGCTCTTTGTGGGATTGCTGCTGTCCCCTTTTTACATGAAATTCAGTTCCAGGAATGTCATTCTCCTGCCATAAGAAAGGGTGGTTTTCAGAGGGCGCTGAGGGGTGGGGAGACCCAAGGGATTAATTATAAAGATGTGGCGTTCACAGAAGAGCATTTTTATTCATGTAAAATGTACAGCTGTGTCTATTGATACTGGCCCTGTGTCTGTTTAATACTAAAGGGGTACAAAAGAGTGAAAGACAGCTTGGAACTACACACTCTTGCAAATCTGTAGATTCATGGTCCTTGACTGGTGATTTATAAACCTTACTTCAATAGGTTGGTAAATCACATTCTTTTTCTCATTTTAAAAAAAGTATTTATTTATTTGCAAGTAGTGAGAGATAGGAGACAGAATGGACGCAACAGGGCCTTCAGCTGCTGGAAATGGGCTCCAGGTTCATGTTCTACCCTGTGCATCTGGCTTTAGGTGGACACTGGGGAATCAAACTCTAGTCCTTAGGATTTACAGACAAACACCTGAACCACTGAGCCATCTCTTCAGTCCCCTCCCCCTCCTCCTCCCCCTCCCCTCTCCCCCCTCTCTCCTCTCTCCTCTTTCTCCTCTCTCTCTTCTCTCTCTCTCCTCTCTCTCTTCTCTCTCTTGGAGTTCACTACTTAGTCTCAGGTTGGCCTTGAACTCACAGCAATCCTCCTACCTCTGCCTCCAGAGTGCTGGGATTATAGGTATGTGACATCACACGCAGCTCCCCTCTCATATATATATATATATATATGTATATATATACATATATATATATAATATTTGGACAAGCCATAAATTGATACCATCATTTTCCTTCTCCCTGCCACTTTCCACTGAGGGCCCTCCTCAGTGGGATTGCTGGTAGTCACCTGTGTGTTGTGGTTGAACTAGGGAAATGGGGGAGGCACGGGTTGAACCTTTGCACAACTTCACAGAGTGAAGGCCGAGATGTTGAGGGGAGTGGATGAGGGGTCCCTTGCAAGAAGGATTGCGAAGCTAGGAAAACAGGCTCAGTAAGACCCCTAGGCAGGGTGTGCAAAGATCAAGAGCATCTTAAAATGGGAATAATGTCACGAATAATGATAGGGAATAGAATAGCACATACACCTTATTGCATGGTGAGCTGAGGGATGTATCTTTATGGTAGAGTGCTTGCATTGCATGCATGAGGAAGTGGGTTCCTGCCTCAGTACCACAAAGATGACTGTACAGACTTATCATCAAAGTATTTCAAATTGTTAACCATGACATTCATATCCAGTTAACAATGTATACTTTTAGCCCATAGAAACGAGTACATGCCAGGCAAGGATCTGTGTGCATGTTGTGTATGATCATGTTTTCTTTGTGCCCATTAGACATGGTCACTCTGGATGTCCCAGAACATCAGAAGGGCTTGATGGAAATGAGCTCATGACTAGTTTACTGCTCTAACCCTTGTCCCTGTGTTTTCTCTCACCCTGTATTGGTGAGAGCATATTGGTTAACATTTTTATGACAACTCTCCCGTCACTCATCAAGTTGTACCTCTGTTTAGTGTATACGTTTCCTTCCTTTATGAGGGGGGAGGGTGGGCCTTCACTCACTAATTGTCCCAGGCTAGTTTCAAATTCATGGCAATCCCCTTCCTCAGACTCTCAAGTGCTATACTTATAGTGTGAGTCACCACACCTGGATTACCTTCAGTGTTGACTGATGACAAGCCTTCTGACAGGCTCTATGTTTTCATATGTTCTTTTCATGTCAGATGTGCAACTGATTTTACTCATGTGCATTGATTATACCTTACATTATTTTTTCCTATTCCTCTCTTTACCTGCTGCCATAGCTGCATGCTTTACCTATGCCAACCATTTGTAGTTCCCCAGACAGTCCTTCTTTATTTGCCTTTGTGTGTTTGAGAATTTTCTCTTTTTTGTCTTGGTTTGTATTTGCAGCAAGCAGTTGATTTTTATTCAGTGTGTAAGTGCTATCTGATAACAAAAATTGACAAGAGCCTTGTTGATAGGGACTTGGCAGAGAGAGAGAGAGAGCGAGAGAGAGAGAGCGAGAGAGAGAGAGCGAGAGAGATCATGTGTGCTATTCTTTACTCGTAGAGTGACTTTCTGCCTCTTGCTCCTGTCTTCTATGTATTATTCTTCATTTTAGGCATCTACTGGCATAGAAAGTTCTCCAAACCAGCAGCTTGATGGTCTTAAGACCGATTTATACCTTCACAAGATTTGCTCATACATTGTATATACTTATTCATAATAAAGACATTAATTTTTAAAAAGACTGATTTATGATGGAAAGAAAGTTGTCTTTGCCTTTCTTGCCATTGTTTGTTCTCAGCTCTATTTCATTTTTACTTTAGATGTTGAGATTGATCTCGGAATTTGGCATCTTCATTTGTAAAGTGAAAATATGGTAAAGAAAATAAAGAAAGATAATATAAATTCCTGAAATGGTATCTTTGGTAATTTTGAAGTTCTAGAAATACTTCCTTGGTAGTGCCCTGGTATCTCTTATGACTTATGATGTTACAGTTTTTAATTTTAGGGAATAGTCAGATGATACTTGTATGTAGTATAAATAAAACCCACAAAAATAATATCCAGGGAAAAGTAACATTTTCTTCCCCTAAGCAGTAAATCAATGTTTTCTTTATTTTCTTATTAACATTTTTGGGGGGCAGGCAGAGAGAAAGCTTATGGGTATGCAAAACCCTCCTGCTACTGGAAACAAATTTGGGGTACACGTAGCACTTTGTCAATCTGGCTTTATGTTGACCCTGGGGAATTGAACCCAGTCCATCAGGGTTTGTATTCAAGTGCATTTAACGGCTGAGCCATCTCTCCAGTCCCTCAACCTTTTCCTGAAACAATATATTATATATCTTGCTTTAATATGTAGGCCTTTATGCCTGCTACATTAAATACTCAAAGAATGGGTGAGAAGGTGGTCTTAGTGAAATGAATAACATGAACTGGTCTAGAAAGCTGTGACTTTCAGAACAAAGATCAAAAGAAATGAAATATGGTGCTGATGAAGAAAGAATAATAATGGGAATTGGATTCCTACATTTATATAATCATAGGGATAGGGTTTTCAGACACCCTTTTATGTAAGAGTGACTTTTATGCCTAAGTAAATGCACTGTAAACAGTACTTTGACATACATACACTTTTCTTAATACATGTGTGTATTTGACTCAAAAATGTGTGTCTACAGCATTGTTCTGTGTTTCAGAGGGAGTTTGGAAGGGAAGAAAGAACAGAAGAGCTGCAAAGCTGTCCTAGAAGACCCGGTGCTGCAGTTTTCAGGGCTCTACCAGGAGCCCTGCTCTGATCTCTATGTAACGTGTCAGGTTTTTGCAGAAGGGAAGCCTCTGGCATTGCCAGTGAGAACATCCTGCAAAGTCTCTAGTACCAGGTGGAGGTAAGTACCTTTCAGACTGTTCTTGGATGCTTTTATTGAGGGTGCAAGAAGGGACAGTGTGGTAGGGATTACAGAGGAATGCCTTCACTGTAGACCTGTAGGCACTGATTTGATAGCTCAGAGTAGGGCCCTACTTCAGAGTGTTACTTGTGTGCCTTACTCAGTTGCTCTCCACCCTCTTCTTGGAGGCTGGGTCTATGACCAGCCTTAGAACTTACTGAGACTAGCTAGCTGGTGAGCCTTGAGGATTGTCTGCCTCGGTGTCTTTCTCCCCAGCAGTGGGATTACAGCTGTGCATCACCACACCGGGCATTTCATGTGGGAGCTAGGGATCTGAACTCACATTCTCAGGATTGATGGTGAGCACACTACCAACTGAGACATCTTCCCAGCCCCTGTATTTTTCTACCAGTCTGTCTCCTTAATTATCTGAGATATCAGATCTGTTGTCTGAAACTTTAGAAGTAGATCCATTGTCATATGTTCAGTATGATTTCCAGTATCTACATTCTAAATGAAACTTCATCTTTAGTTCATGGTGACATTCTGCATTTGCATGTGTAATAGAACATTTCTGGGATACTGGGCAATGAACATGGACTTGTGTTTTTCCAGGACAGTGTTTTGGATTCTAGATTGAGCCTCTTGACAGACTTTATGGTGGCATTTCTCATCCTCAATGATTTTTTTTTTGATATTTATTTATATAAGAGAGGGAGGGAGAAACACAGAGCCTATGGGTACAGTAGGGTCTCTTACCACTACAAATGAACTCCAGATCTGTGTACAATTTATGCAACTGGCTTTACATGTGTACTGGGGGATCAAACCCAGGCTGTCAGCTTTACGAGCAAACACCAATAACCACTGATCCATCTTTCCAGCCATTGATGACTTTTATTATACAGGGTGCAATCCCAATGGCAGATACATAGGTGTGTTCTCTTAAGGGAGGACCTTACTCTCAGAGAGTCATGGCAGGAAAGACATAGCCACAATCATAGTCACACTGTGCCTGTATTCCTATTGATACCAGGTGTATAGCACATTGTATCCTTGTTGTTGGTACCAGGTATATAGCACACTGTATTTCTGTTGGTACTAGGTATAGAGCACACCTAATGCAGAATAAGTACTCATTAATGAGTTAATCCAAACAGGCATTTGGAGGCATCTGTGTTAATGAAATAATGAGGTACCAAGGAATCTTACTTTTGTTGTGACACATGTGCAACTTGGTAACTTCTCTGTGTTATAAAGGTCATTTATGAAGGTCACAGAAGTTTGGCTTTGACCTTTGTAAGTTTTCATTGCTTTGTGTGAGCAGTACATTAGTATGATATAATTGATTATGATTCCATGAACTGATTATTTTCATAACATAAAATTTTGTTTTGGAGAATAATTAAATATGATGACAGAGGGCTAGGGAGATGGCTCGGTTGTTAAAGATACCTGCTTGCAAAGCCTACTGGTTCAGGTTTGATTCTCCAGTATCTACACAATACCACCACATTCAAGGTGGCCCATGCATCTGGAGTTCATTTGCAGCACACAGGAGTCCCTGACACACCCATACACATACACGCTTTTCTTTCTGCTCAGTAATAAATCATAAAAACATTTTAAAAAAGAAAATGATACTTTAATCACAAATTTTTATCATAATGTGTATTCCAAGATTTATTTATTTGCCATTTTATTTTTGTTAGTGTGGATATCAATTATACTCTCTCTCTCTCTCTCCTCTCTCTCTCTCTCTCTCCCCTCTCTCCTCTCTCTTCTCTCCTCTCTCCTTTTACCAGGTAGCTTCTCAAATCTGCCTACCTCTGTCTCCTGAATGCTGGGATTAAAGGCATGTGACACTACACCCTACTTTCTTTTCCTTCCTTCCTTCCTTCATTTATTTCTTTGTCTCCCTTCTTTCCTTTCTCCCTGTCTCTCTCCTTCTTTCCTTCCCTGCCTCTTTCTTTTGAGACAGGCAACCCTATAGTAACCTAGGGTAACCTCACACTCACAATGAGTTCCAGACTCCTTGGTCTTCCACACAAATGGCCTCATTCACATTTTATAAAATGCTAACCTTACCTTTAGGAAACTTTTCTTTGTATAATTGAGAAGAACAATGTGTATGTGATTACCTTGGCTTTATTTCCAAAGCTGGAATGAATGGCTGAAACTTCCTGTGAAATACCCTGACCTGCCCAGGAATGCCCAGGTGGCCCTGACCATATGGGATGTGCATAGACCAGGAGAAGCAGTGCCCGTGGGAGGGACAACTGTCTCCCTGTTTGGAAGATCCGGGTAAGCACCTGTGCTTCTCTCTGGGTGCTGTTGCTTTGTGGCTCTTTGCTTTCCTGGAGAGGTTCTCTCCCAAAGAAAACTGGGGAGATGCATAGCATTGGAGATTTTTGAGATCAGATGGTCTTCCTATAGGAGGTGAAGCTGAATTGGTTAAGAAACCCAGTTCATATCTCCCCACAGTTAGTGCCTGCTAATGTGATCTCTGTTAGAAAAAATGGCCATCACAGAGCTGGAACTTTGCTTTGTGGGGAAAAGACCGTCATGAAAGGTCGTTGCTTTTTCATAGCTTTTCTGCTTTGTCATAATGATGGCAGAAAGGACAAATGCGTGCTTGCAAAGCATGACTTTGCTGATGGTGGTAGTTATAATAAACAGTATAACTATTTTTAAAATGCTTATAAATAATGAGGCTGAGCCTTGTAGTGCATACCTTTAATTCAAGCACTTGGGAGGCAGAGGTAGGAGGATTACCTCGAGTTTGAGGCTACCCTGAGACAACATAGTGATTCCAGGTCAGCCTGGGCTAGAGCGAGACACTAACTCGAAAAACCACAAAAAGAAAATAAGTTTGTAAATAATGAATATTTATGGTTATAATAAATCCATAGTCTTTAAGGGTATTTTCTCATCATTTTTATTTTCCTGTACAGAGGGATGCATTGATTTTTAGAGACCTGGTGACAGTGTATCATTCTGGTTATACTTACTCTTTGAAATTTTTCTCCAAGCGGCTTGGTCTTTAATCAGTTATCAGTCCACTTGGTAAATGGATATCCTTGGTCTTGCAAAAATGATGCTTTGTCTTAAAGTTTTGTCATGAACTTTTGCACTGAAACATTTGTATTGACGTTTTTCTTCCCTGTCTGCACAAAGTCCCCTGTATGTTCAGTCAGTTAGGGCCTAGGTCATTTTCACAGTAGATATCATCGGTAGGTTCCACAAGTTTCATTGTGACATGCTAGTGACTCTGACTCCCTGGCTGTTATCAGGTGTCTTAAATTTTATCCATTTTAAAGTTTAAAAATGCTAATTTTCACATCATTAAATATAAATTAGAATGACTATATTTTAATATACTTTGATGTGTTACTTGAATGTATTTCTGTTAATTGCCTTTTGATGCCCTTTGCCCATTTTTGTAGGCAAGCGCCTTAACCCCTAGCCATCTCTCTAGCCCTATCCTTTGCCCAATTATAGAAAAAATTCACATACATGAAAGTCTTCTTTTTTATCTTTATTTTTTATTTATGTTTTTAACTTTGGTTTTTCAAAGTAGGACCTCTAGCCCAGGCTGACCTGGAATTCACAATGTCATCCTACGCTGACCTGGAATTCAACAGAGATCCTCCTACCTCAGCCTCCCACCAATGACAAAAGACAACCTGGCAATGTCTTCTCTTTTTAAAACTGTCATATTCTTATTTGGATGTCAGAAACCTTTTTAGATGGAAATTAGTCATTTGTATTTTATTTATTTATTTATTTTGGTTTTTCAAGGTAGGGTCTCACTCTAGCCCAGGCTGACCTGGAATTCACTATGTAGTCTCAGGGTGGCCTCAAACTCATGGTGATCCTCCTACCTCTGCCTCCAGAGTGCTGGGATTAAAGGCGTGTGCCACCACACCCAACTTTTGTATTTTATTTTTAATAGTGGTTTTTATTTTGTTCTTTAAATTGAAAAGCATTGTTTACTTGATTGCTGTTTACAAATGTTTAATTATTGTATTTATCAGGTTTCTTTTTGTTTTCATGAATGAACTTAATGCTTTAGCAAGTTCTTCTTTAGAGCTTTTTAAAGAAGACTCTTCTGTTGTGCATGCATTCCTTTGTTTTGACATTTTTACATTTGTAATTGATCTGGAATTACTTTTCTGAAAGGAGGTGATGCTTTGAGAGGCAGCTTTAACAAAAAAAAATAAATAAATAAACGCACATGGGTCTTGTATTTGTCCCAATACTCCTGATAACATAAACCTTTCCCAGCTGTTTTACCATGACACACTCTTCTACTTAATTCTTCATGAGTCTGAAGGAGACAACACAGTGTGTAGTACAGAGATTAGCAAGAAAAGTCATACAGATCATCTGGCTGCGAATCCCACCTTCTGTTTAATACCCAGCCTGTTGGGCATTTCATTGAATAACCTTATGCCGTGGTGTATTCCACTCTAATAGGAAACATCTATTATATAATTTATGATGGTTATCTCACTAAGTGTATTCAAATATTATATTGGAATATATAGTCACTCACACATATTCACATTATATATGTATATACATTGTGTGTGTGTCAAATCTTACATCGAGCTCATTAAATACTAGTCATCTTTTTTTCTGAATGATGTCAGTGCTGAATGGATGACCTTTGAAGTGTTCAGTATTGATGTTCTGTGACTGTAGGTGTGTAGCATCACGAATCTGTATTGGTGACTTGTGGAGTAGGGTGTAGTTTTGGTAATGTGTGAAGGTGTATAGTATTAGTGATGTGTGGATTAGTGTGTAGAATAGGTGGTGTGTGAAGGAATATAGTATTGTTGATGTGTGGAGGAATATAGTATAAAGATTTCTGTGACTATAGGAGTACAGTATTGGAGATGTGTGCAGGAGTATCTCATTGGCATATCGTGACAATAGGGAGTATATATTGGTGATGTGTGACTATAGGAATGTAGTATTGTTGATCTGTGAAGGAGTGTAGTATTAGGATTCTTTGACTACAGGAGTATAGTATTGGTGATCTGTGACTATAGGAGTGTAGTATTGGTGAAGTGTGGAGGAATATAATATTGGTGAATGTGGTATTGTACTACAGACCCCTTTGGCCTTGCATGTTGCCTGTAGATTTCTCTGAAATAGTTCTTTGTATTTTATTATTTTGATTTTATATATGTATACATTTAACTAACAATATCAGTTTCCCTCTACCCTGACACTTTCTTTTTCCCATAGCATGTTTCGCCAAGGAATGTATTACTTGAAAGTCTGGCCGAACGTAGAGGCAGATGGGTCTGAACCCACAAGAACTCCTGGCAAAACAAGCAGTATTCTCTCGGAAGACCAGGTGAGTTACCTTGCCAAGGTAAACAAGACTTGTGTGACAAGTAGAAGGCTCTGGGTGATGCCTGCTCTAGTGTGTCATGACAGTATGAATCTTGTCATGTTAAATTGAAGTATTAGTAACAGTTTTGAACTCTGGAAGGGGATACAGTCACACACTTGCACAATCGACACTGTGTAATTTTAGAACATCTTCATAGTCCCAAAAAGAACCAGGTGTTCAGTATTCACTCCCATGCCTTCCTCCTAGCACTGCCTGACAGCTGCTGGTCAGCTGTTGGTATTTAAGGGTTTCAGGTCTGATATTGAGTCTTTAATCCATTTGAGGTTCACCTTTGTGCATGGCCAGAGTAGTGGGTGTAGTTTCATTTATTTACATGTGTTTATCCAATTTGTCCAGCACCATTTGAAGACACTGTCTTTTTTCCACTGCGTTGTTGGCACCTTTGTCAAAGATCAAATAGCTGTAGTTACTTGAATTAAGGGCTGTGTTTTTAATTGTGTTCCATCAGTCTGTCTGTTTTTATGCCAGTACCATGAAGTCTTTGTTACTGTGGCTTTGTAGTATAACTTCAGACCGGGTATGGTGATAACCTCCTAAGGTGTTTCTTTTGTTGAGCATATTTTTTGATATCTGAGGCCTTATGTCATTCCAAATAAATTTTGAGATTATTTTTTCTATTTTCTGTAAAGAATGATGGTGAGATTTTTATTGTTATTGCTTTGAATCTGAATATTGGTTTTGGTAGAATTGCTATTTCCACACTATTAATTCTACCTATCCAGGAGCAAGGTAGGTCTTTCCATATTACCATGTCTTCTTCAATTTCTTTGAGTGTTTTTATGTTTTCATTATATGTGTCTTTCACATTCTTGGTTAGTGATATACTAACTTTTTTTTGGCTATTAAAAATGGAATAGTCTCTCTGATGTCTCTTTCTGTATGCTTGCCATTTGCATACAGGAAATGTAACTTTTGTGTGTTAATTTTATACCCTGCCATTTTGCTGAAGGAGTTACTACCTTTTGGGGTTTTATGGTATAGTCTTTCAGGAACAATATGTATAGGATCGTGTCATCTGTAAATAGGGATAGTTTCACTTCTTCCTTTCTGATTTGTATCCCTTTTATGTCTTTCTTCTGTCTTATTGCTTGGACAAATACTTCAATCACTATGTTGAAGAGTAGTGGTGAGAGTGGACACCCTGTCTTGTTCTCAATCTCAATGAGAACTCCTTGAATCTTTCCCCATTGAGTATGATTTGGTCTTTGGGTGTTTTGTACATAGACTTTATTTTGTTTTGGTATAATGCCTCCATGTCCAGTCTCTCCAGCATTTTAATCTTGAAATGATGTTGAATTTTTTCAAAGCCGTCTCTGCATAGATCAAAATGATCATGTGGTTTTTGTGTTTTAGCTTATTTATGTGATGTATTACATTGATTTCTGTATGTTGAACCATCCCTGCATCCCTGGAATGAAGCCTACGTGATTGAAGTGTATGTTTTTGATGTGTTGTTGAATCCAGTTTTACGAGGATTTTGTTCAGAATTTTTGCATCTAAATTTATCAGGCATATAGGTGTATAGATTTTATTTTTTGCTGTACCTCTGGTTTTGGTATTAAGGTGATGGTATCTTCATAGAAGGAGTTGGGGCTGATTCCTTATTCCCAAATTGTGTGAAAAAGTTTGAGAATCAGTGGTTTCAGTTCTATAATGAAGGTTTGGTAGAATTTGTCTGTCATTAGGACTTGGAATTTTTATTTTTGGGAGGTTTTTTATTGCATTTTCCGTCTCAGTGAATGTAACAGGTTTGTTCAATGAGACTAATCTCCTTTGGATGTAGTTTTGGTAGGTGGTATGTGTCTAGGACTTTATCCATTTCTTCCAGGTTATCAAATTTTGTGGAGTAGAGGTTTTGGAAATATGTCCTAATGATTCTTCCAATTTCGTTGGTGTCTGTTATGATCTCTCTCATTTCAGTTCTAATTTTGTTATTTTGACATTCCCCCTTTTTTTGTTTCAGTAAATTGGCCAAGGGTTTATCAAACTCATTTATTTTTTTCCAGAGAACTGGCTCTTTGTTTTGTCAGTTTTCTTTGATTCCAATTCAGTGACTTCATTTCTGATCATGTTTCTTTCTTTCTTTTTTTTTTTTTCACTGTGTGTTGTTACAGAGGGGGGCAGTGGCTCTGGGTATTCTCCAACACCATGGCTCTTACATTCTTTTTGCCCCCTCTTTGATCAGATCCCTGAGTCATGGTGGGTGAGTTTTAAGTCTGCTTTACTGTTGAGGTCTTAAGAGTCTTTGGATTTCTGCTTTGGATTATGTTGGGTATCCTCAGTGTCTGTCTTCATTATCCTTTCACAGGTCATTGACTTGCTGTGGAGGTAGCTGTCTTGTTCATCTCACCACCTCCTCAAAGGTTTCATCTGGGCTTTATACCATAATATAGGGGTGGTTCTTCTCCTCCCTGCTTGTCAGGCATCATCTCAGGTCATGGTGGAATTGGGTTATCCACGGTTCTTGCTGCCTTTTGAAACATAGAGAGTCTCCAATGGAGAGTGAGATCAGAATAGGTTAAAAGAGAGAAACATTTTTTTAAAATATGGAGCACTTCACGAATTTGCATGTCATCCTTGCACAGGGGCCATACTAATCTCTGTATCATTCCAATTTTAGTATATGTGCTGCTGAAATGAGCGCTCAATTATTTCTTTTCATCTGGAACTCTTAGCTTTGGATTGTACTCGTTTTTCCAATGTCTTTAATGTGTGCCACTACTCCTCTGCCACAGCTGTTCTTAGTGTGGGCCATTCTTCCTCTGTCACAGCTGTGCTCATCCCCAGCTGTGCTTTCCCTCAGCTCACCAAGGCTCATCAGCAAAGATACATTGTGAAACTGGACTTTCTGGACAGGCTTAATTTTGGAGAGATAAAAATAATCCGTGAGGTGAGTTGCTTAGTTTCCACTTCAGAGTGTTTTCTATAGATGATTGAGTCACAGTAGTATCAAAGGAACAACTGTTAGTTGTCAGCTTTGGGACTGAGCTTCCCTTGTCCCTGAGTTCGGGATCATTAAGACACCTGTTGTATCTGCCTCCACTATTAGAACACTGAGCCCTGAAGGCGCCAATGTGTATTGTAACACTGCAGACCTCATGCTGAACCCATGAAGGCCCAACGCTCACATGTGTGTTCTCACTTGTGGCCTACATCTAATATCCATCATGCGGCTGTCACATGTAATTAGACATTTGCTCTGGTTAGCAGGCCACTGTTTAATTTACATCCTAGAGGAAGCTGCACCTTTGAGAAAGTTGAGCAGCATATGCAATTGATTATTCTTGTGACCTTGTGTTGTGGGCCTTATTCATGTTCAATTAAAGGATGAAGTTAGTGAATATTTTATTTTATTTTTGATTTTTCAAGGTAGTGTCTTGCTCTAACACAGGCTTACCTGGAATTCACTATGTAGTCTCGGGGTACATCCATGGCAATCCTTCTACCTTTGCCTCCCAAGAATTAAGATTAAAGGTGTGTACATCATATGTGGCTGACTTTAGTGAACCTTTAGAAAGCTATATTTTAAAAACAGGTAGTAATTTATATATATAATAATAGATGCTTGGCCTAACCTCCATGTCTAGATAAAATATTGCATTCCAGAATAATGTTATCAAAATGCTTATTTTTCTTCTCTCCTCTTCCATGTCAGTGCTTCTGTGTGTAAAAAAATGTAGTGAGGGTTTGCTTTCCCAGCATTGGCAGGAGCCCTTTTCCCTTCTCAACAGAAATGAAATCATTACTCTTCCCCAAATGGGCTAGACTAGAAAGCTGAGGTATTTGTGGAACATTTTTGGATTTATGCGGTTTTGTGTATTGGGTCCAAAGCCACAATTTATTCATAGGTATTAGACTTCACTGTTGGACCATTAATGAGGTATCTGTTTTACACATTCATATAAGGAGGCCACCTGTTTTCCCTTTAACTGGTCCATAATATCCATTAAGCAGTGATCAAAATTTACAAATGAAAGGTTATCTTCACATTTATAAATTGTGAAAATTTATAAAATTATACTTGTTAAGCATCTTGTCTTTACTTGCACACTTTTAAAGGTTGCTTTTTCATACACTTACACTTATAGTCTATTTTATTTAATTGATACCTGTGTTTCTGAGTTTTTAAAGAAAATGTTGAAAATGGTCATTTTTTGTATTTTTTTAGAGTGAAAAACAAAGTTCTAATTTCATGTCCTTGATGATTGAATTTCATTGTGTCAAATATGATGACAACGAATATGGCATTATTCACTATGGAAAGGTGCGTTCCTTGAAATTATTTATGGTCTCTGAGGCTGAGGGGAGGAGTGGGAAGGTTAAAGCAGATTCTCAGCTGGAGAAATACCTTAGTTGTTGAAATGGAATTCTTGTTGCTTAGAAATTGTTGTGGCTGTGGAGCCCAGACATTGGTCTGGTTGCAGAGAGCCATAGACAGCTCTCACCAGGTGCTTCTGAGCACACATACACAGTCACACACAGGATACTGGTAGGAGACAATTTTGGACTACAAAGTCCAGTGACTGTACCAGTGATTCCAAACTTCTTGGCTAATAGTTTTGCAAATTGTTTGGCAGGAAAGAAGAATAACAGCATGATATCTATTTGTAGTTTGTAGTAAAAATAGAAATCACAGTTTTTAAGTGATAACATGTTAAATGTTCACAGTGTTTGTTATTTTACCATGCATAAAGCATGGAGGAACCATATGTACTCCTATGCTTAAGACTTCATAAGTGTGCACTTACTAACATAGTGTTATTCAATATTAAAGACACTTCTTCACACTCATCTGATTCCTTCTGGTCTCATTACAGGAATAAAGTATTTCTGTGTTTAGTGTGGAGCTACCTGAAAGTATCTGCTTTAAATGTCTGTGAAAGGGGCTTCCCTTAAAGAATTGAAGCCATGTAAACCCATTCTTTTATTATTGTAAGAATGGCAAGTGTTTAAGTCATTGAAAGTGTGACTAGATTTTGGACACAGGATTGCAGATGAACAGAACTATGCAGCATAACATGCACACAGTGCCTTGCTCATGGACCAGAACATCAGATCACGTCCACATGATGGCTGCTCACAGACACCATCACAAGTGACATGATATATTTCCACTTGAAGTCACATGCACACTGTGGTCTGATGTAGCATACTTACATTTTACAGATTGTTACATGGAAGATTTGCATGGTTAAAGGATTAGAAATTTCATGGTTAGAAATCTTATGGGTAATTATGATGACATTTTTAATGTTTTTAGAGATACTAACATTTTCTCTTTTCATCTTTAACTTTAGTGAAACATTAGGAAAATTTAGCTTAGTTCAGTCTCTTGTGCATGATACTGCAAGTATTTATTAGAAAAATGATGTTCTCACATCTAAGGGAGTCCTCTGGCATCTGCACAAATGAACACACACACCAGGAAAGAAGTTCTAAATCAGAAAGAAAAGATAACATAGTTGAACAAAATTGTGCCATGTATTATTATTTTTGTTTTGTTTCATTTTGTTTTTCAAGGTTGGGTCTCCCTCTGATTCAGGCTAACCTGGAATTCACTATGTAGTCCCTGGCTGGCCTCAAACTTTTGCTGATCCTCCTACGTCTGCCTCCCAAGTGCTGGCATTAAAAGTGTACGCCACCACACTGGGCTTCAGAGTATTTTCAGAATACTGTGATTGGTGCCAGGGCGTGGTGGCGCACGCCTTTCATCCCAGCACTCGGGAGGCAGAGGTAGGAGGATTGCCGTGAGTTCAAGGCCACCCTGAGACTACATAGTGAATTCCAGGTCAGCCTGGGCTAGAGTGAGACCCGACCTCGAAAAACAACAACAACAAAAAAAACCAAGAACGAATACTGTGATTGGTGACGGGCACTCTTCATTGGCAAGTTATATGGCAGAAATTTTTGTTGGGTGACGGCTTCAGCAACTAGATGTGAAGGATCTTAGGAAAGACAGGTTTAATAGTAGATGAAATAATTACAGAATAGAAACTACAAGAATTTCAAGCATTTTTGGAAAGATTTTGAGCCCTTTCTGCTGCTTTTAGAAAAGTGTTCATACATTAATTCCAGTCTACCCACTCTGTCATATTTCCACTTAATGCAAAAATTGCTAGGCCTGTGTCTTGCATCTAATAGAAATGGACTTGTCACCTATCTTCTGTGACAGATAGCCTTAGTGAAGATTACTTGCCACCATTGGGCTGATAAAAGTGTTTTAAGATTGTGTGACTGAGAATAAGCCTGTTAATCAAAGGCTAAAGAAATTTGTGGTTTTCTATAATACTCAATTACTGAACTGAAGTCAAATTGCAGCGCTTCTCTTCTTTTCTCCCTTCCAATTTCATTGCACATATTTAAAATTGAAAGGATGCTAACCTTTGGATGCTAGACAGGCCAATTGTGAGGGAATGAAGTTTGACGTTAATTAGTTTATACTTTTCCACTATTTTGGCAGTGACATTTATTATGCTGAATTACCTTTCTTCCTGGCCAAAGGCTCACTGTGGGGGCAACCCAATTCTGAGCCTGAGATTTACCAGCCAGAGTCCACACTTATTACCTTCCAGAGCTAAGAGGTAAGACCCTATTGTTGAAGGCCCCACAGGCTGAAGTCACAGGGCATCAGAATACCATGCTGGAAACAAAAAGAAAACTAGCTCCCCCATCCTGGGTAGCCCTCACAGTGCTGGAAAATACTATGAGTGCTAGAAGACAAGGTCACCAACAACATGATTAAGCAGGTGTTTTCATTAGCTTGCCAGAATTTCGTTTAAAA
>PVHP010020539.1:0-29356 GCA_004024765.1 Zapus hudsonius | reverse complement strand
AAAAAAAAAAAGCAAAACAAAAAGTCCAAGCCAAAATAAAATTCAAACAAACAAGCAAACCCGGAGACCAACTACTTAAAATAAAAAGACTTGGGAGTCATCCTTACACCAACCACAGCATTTTGGTAAAATATATAAAACCAGTGTCTTCAATACTGGCAGCATGCTAGCTAGCTTTTCAGTTATTTCGATTCCTAAGAAGTTCAATGGAAAAGAGGCTGAGGTAGAAATCCAAATACTATCGTTATGTTTGTGATTCACTATTACGAAAAATTAAGTTGAGCTAAATATAGTATGACAATGTTATCAAGTACATTCTTTCCTTCCTTCCTTCTATCCATCCACCTATCTTCTGTGGTGCTGGGGATTGAACCCAGAGCCTCAACCAGCTAGCCAAATGTTCTAGCACTGAGCTACATTCCCAGATCCACATACGTTTTATTCTGTTAAATGTTGACAAATATTTGAGGATATGTTCATAAAAACATATACTGGCTACTTCCTTTGCTCCACCATTAGTCTGTCCTAGTCTGTAATTCTGTGAAGTTTTTTTATGGCTTAAAAATTTTTTTTGGAACTTGTTTCTATGACAGCAAGGAGCCATCTAAACAGGAAGGCAAAAATGAGATTACAATATCTATTAGTAGAAAACACCTCCTTGGTGTTTGAGGTACAGGCATGTTGCTGGAGAGAAATGAAATCCTGCCTAGTACCAGACGCCATTCTTTATCTGATGAGAGCAACAGAGGGACAGAGGCCTCCTGGGCTGAGGCTCTGGACTGGTCCATCTGTGCTCACATGGCGAGGCCTGTGAGGCTGGAAGGCGGCTTAGCCAGCGAGGTTCCTGGGATTTCCAGGCACTTGAGCATGAACAACTATCCTTGCAGCTCATTCCTAGGCCTTTCCTCTCTTTCTCCCTTCCTCTTTGTCACTCTCTCCTTCCCTCATACTTCCTCCTCTTTGCCCCAGATCAATATGACTACAGGCATCTTGGTTGTAACCACCATTCTGCCTGCCAGGTAACCCTGACAAGCACCCCACACCCAATGAATGAGTAAACAAGGTCATTAAGATTGTCGGCCAAGCTGGCCAAGGGCACCTGACTGCTTCTTAACTGATGTTTGTCGTATTAATAATTTCTGAGAAAGGCCTGGTGCAGTCCAGTTGGCCACAGTGTACTTCTGCCTAACTTCCATATAAACCCCTGCCTCTCACTGCCACCAAAGAGTTGCTTCTGTCCCTAGTAAGTACAGCAACTGTCTCCTTGGTTTGTTTGCTTTAATATTTTTATTCACTTATTTGCAAAGAGATAGAAAAGAAAAGATGGGCACATCAGGGCCTCTAGCTTCTGCAAATGAACTTCAGACACATATGCCACTTTGTGCATCTGGCTTTACATGGATCCTGGGGAAATGAACCCAGGTCCTGATGCTTTGCAGGCAAGTACCTTGACTGCTGAGCCATCTCTCCAGCCCTGTCTCCTTTTTCTCCTCTCCTCTCTCTCTCTCTCTCTCTCTCTCTCTCTCTCTCTCTCTCTCTCTCTCTCTCTCTCTGACTTCTAGGCATGGGTCCTTCCCTCCTCCCTGCTCTGCTTATCTGCTCAGGCAGGCTGGATGAGGGTGGGTGTGCGCAACACCTGAGTGGGCTGTGTCCATCCTGCCTTCAACTCTCCTTCAAACCCCGTGATCCCCGAGCTTAGTCAAGTGGGTGCAGATAGGCCTGTGCTGCCATCTTCTACAGACCCAGTCAGTTGAGCAGTGCCACCAAACCTATACACCAGTCTGTGACAGCCAAAGTGTCCAGTGAACTGCACCCCTCCTCCTAGGCTATATCATGAGCTATTATTTAAGCATGCCCTGGGACCTAACCCTATCCCAGGTGTCGCCTCCTAACAGTACTGCCATTTTAATCTGAGTTTTTGTAAATGCTATTTCCCTACTCTCATTACATTCCCAGTGATGCCTTTGCTATTCCTAAAGATTGTGTCCAGACAG
Organism: Zapus hudsonius; assembly: GCA_004024765.1. Classification (NCBI taxonomy): domain Eukaryota; kingdom Metazoa; phylum Chordata; class Mammalia; order Rodentia; family Dipodidae; genus Zapus; species Zapus hudsonius. The sequence continues at coordinate 27,362 of PVHP010020539.1, read as the reverse complement.
CTGCCAAGACTGACCTTTCTCTTGACCATGTTTGGAGTTTACTCACCCTGGTCCACTCTCATCACAGTGAGGATGTGCCCAGCCACAGGCCCCCACCATGGGATCGCATCCTCTTCCCCTGCCTCCAGCAGCTTTCCTCTTCCCCTTAGTCCCTCCCCCTTCCTTCTGCTTCACTCCAATCTCTGGCCATTCCTAACTCTTTCCATTCTCTGACATTTTCTCCCACTCGGGACTATATGAACTACATACTTTTTTTTTAAAATCAGATTTGAGGTATCTTCTCAGAACAGGCTGAGCACATTCCTACACTGCAGATAATAGTTTTCTATTGCAAGAAACAGCTCTGCTCTCTGCTTTCTCTGTCTCTCAGCTATTAAAAAGAACTGTTAAAGCTGGGGGATGGCTCAGTGGGTAACAGAACTCGTACAAGCATGAGAACCTGAGTCTAATCCCCAGCACCCACACACAAAGCTGAACACAGGTGCGTAACAATCACTGAGAGGGGTGGAGGCTTTTGGTTGCTAGGACTTACCAGTTAGCCAATCTGACCAAGAAAATGGTTAGCTCTAGGTTTAGTGAGACTCTGCCTCAAGAAAATATGGTGGAAGAGCAACAGAGGAAGACACACAATGTCCTCCTCTGTCCTCCACAAGTGTGCACATGCCCTGTGAGAATCTGCACACACATACACACACCCAACACTGTCCATAAAGTAATAAGATTAGAATATATGTTAATAGAATAAAAACTGTCAAAAATATCAAAATATGTATTTAAGATACATATGTATTTAGGATCTGCTTCAGTCAGCCTAAAAGCCCATTTTTTCCAATGATGCTTTTATAGGACAACTTAGAATATTTTTGGAATTTGCCTTCCAAAATGGCCTTTAGAACAAATTTGGTAGACATTGAAGAAAGTCAGACTCTATTTTAGTCATCTTAAAATTTACTTTTTGCCATTATAATTATAGTTATTACCAAAACAAAAGCAGTTTTAGCTTAGTCAACTACCTGCCTTGAACACTAACTTGGATGTCAAACTCCTTTTTGTTCTCAAATATCTTATCTGTGTTTCAAAGACCAAGATCTTGTATTACTGTAAAATGAGCATGCCACTGCCCTCAATACCAACTTCAAAAACTACTAAAAAGTGTGAGGATCACAAGCATGAGCAGAGGGCTTGTCGAGCAGAATCCTAAGGTGAATCACTCATTGGATGTTTCAGCTCCAGTGGTTTATACAAATTAGCTGCACTGTTTTCTGATGTGCTCTTGGAACATCTTTTTGATGATAAAATACAAAGAAATAGGAAAAAGAATAGCTATCGGAGCTGGAGTGAGGGAGAGATGGGAGGATGTTTAAGGTATGTAGATGTTTTTCAAAGACTGGATGGTCTGTGATGTCAAGATACCTGCCCCTCCAAAATTACACACCAAAAGTGATGATGGTAAATTTCATGTGCATTGTACCATGATTAAAACATTCTTAAAAATGGCCAGGCATGGTGGTGTACACCTTTAATCTCAGCAATCAGGAGGCTGAAATAGGAGGATTGCTGTGAGTTTGAGGCCAGTCTGGAGCTAAGAGTGAGTTTCTGGTCAGCCTTGACTAGAGTGACACCCTGCCTCAAAAATAAATAAATAAATAAACAAATAAATAAAATAAACACACAAACAAAATTCTAAAATTAAGAAATTTAATTAGCTAAAATGTATTCTCAAATAGTGATAAAGTAGATAACAGATGATAAAAACATAAGTGATGATGATTATACATAAAATATAAATAAGAATACAAGTGATATAGATGATCAGTCACATCGAAATACTAATGTGGCCTAGAACATTTTGTTTCACTGTGTAGAAATTTAATAATGACTCTGACAAAATCATGTGACTGTCTTCAGAGTCCAAGATGATATTCTTCATCTTCTTTCCCCACCCACTTCCTCTCCCTGGAGGTAACTCTGTGTCCATTTTCTATAGAACCTCCCAGAGCTATTCTGTGAACAGGACCAAGTAGAAGCTTATCCCTTTAATGTGCTTTTAACACATTCGTTCTGTCCTTTCACTCCGCTAGCATGTGGTATTCTCAGCTGTTTGTCTGCAATGGAACAGGCTAGCCTTACAGATGGTGTTCTATCTGCTGATGCCTCTTAGGAGCCACATTATCCGTGGCTGGCTACATTCAGGCCCAGGAAACAGAATTTTTCTATATGCATATACATGTGTGCCATGCATATGCCTGTGCATGCGTGCACTTGCCTGTGGAGGCTGGAGGTCAACATCAGGGGTCTTCCTCAGTTACTCTCTACCTCATGAAAGAAATATTTTAATTTATTTATTTACAAGCAGCAAGAGACAGAAGAAAGACAAAGAGAATGGGCATGTCAGGGCCTCCAGATACTGCAAGTGAACTCCAGATGTATACACCACCCTGTGCATTGGCTTTACGTGGGTACTGGGGAATTAAACCCAGGTTGTTAGGCTTTGCAGGCAAGTGTCTTAACCACAGAGTCATCTTTACAGCTTCCACCTCATTTTTTGAGACAGGGTCTCTCAGTGAACCCAAAGAGTCCTGGGGATCCTCTTGTCTCCACTTCCCCAGTGCTGGGATTACACATGTGAGCTGCTATATCTAGCTTTTCTGTGGGAGCTGGGAATCTAAACTCAGATCCTCATTCTCCTGCGCAAAGCACTTTATTGACTGAGCCATCTCCCCAGGCCACGAATAAAACATTTTGCTTTTTTTGAACAAAGTTGTCTCTTAAGAGTTCAACTGACTTTAACTAAATGACTTCTCTGATAAAGAAAAAAAAAAGTACCTTAAAAGTAGCAAAGGCATCGGAAGCGATATCAAATGTTGACAATTCCACATACTTGAAGAAATCTCTGAACTGATCAGAAAAGAGGATGACTTTGGCAAGTGGCTCGTGTCGAATACATTCTCTCAGCATAATCCCGCAGCGTAAGGCAATCTGTGGGGCTTCATATCTAAAGCACAAACAACAGAGAAACAGAATTTTCTTATCCCTTCAACAGAATAACATCAATGATATCAAAGGAAGCATTTCAGCAGCACTGCAAAAGGAAACACAGATACCATTTGTCACAGTTCATTCAAACACCATTCATTCAACCCACTGACTGCTCTGTGCCGGGCACTACTCCAGACATGGGGCTGCAACAGCAAACAGAGAAAGGTCACTGCGTCATGGCCTTCAGAATTCAGTGAGGAAGTGTCTGGTGGAAGGAGGAAGAAGAGAAACAATGTAAAGACAGATGACTTCCTAGACTCAGAAGTGCTGAAAAACCAAAGACAACAAGCTGGGCAATGTGACCAAGTGTGCTTGTGTGTGTGCACGTGCGTGTGTAAAAAGGCAATAAGCTGGCAATGTGACCAAGTGTGCTTTTGTGTGCACATGGGCATGTGTGAGACATTAGGGACTGGAAGGAGGGACAAGACATTCCAGGCAAAGGGTCCAAGGGATGGGCAAGTTAGTGAGTTAGAGGAGAGGAAATATGGCCAGGGGCTGGAGAGGAGAGAAGAGCAGTGTGACAGGATGTAGCATAGGAGGGCAGGGAAGAACTTAGGTTTGTAAGCCAAAAGAAGCAGTTTGGTTTTAAGTGTGGCAGGAAGGCTTTGGAGAGTTTAAAACAAGACATTAACACAGCCTCATTTGTGCTTTTAAAAAGATAATTTGGGGAGCTGAAGAGATGGCTCAGCAGTTAAGGCGTTTGCCTGCAAAACAGAAGGACTTGAATTTGATTCCCCAGTGCCCACATAAAGCCAGATGCACAAGGTCTGGAGTTCATTTCCAGTGGCTGGATGCCCTGGTGTGCCCTTCCTCTCTCTGTCTGACTCTTTCTCTCTCTCTCACTTTCTCTCAAATACATAAAATTTTTTTTTTTTTAATTTGGGGGTTTGGATGTGGCCCAGTGGAAGAGCCATTGCTAAGCCTGCTTAGGGCCTTGGGTTCAATACCCAGAACAACCAAAAGAAGGGTGACTCTGGTTACTCCTGGACAATACATTATACAGAATGAGGAGGGGGCTGGAGCACAGGTTGGCTGGTGAGGCAGGAGCAGATGCCCACCAGTAGGGATGGATGGTTGCCTGTCAGAGTGCCGCCAGGGGCATGAAGCAAATCTGTGGGCAGATGCTGGATACAATGGAGAAAGAGCAAACGGGACCTGCTGATATTGGAGGTCAGGTTGGGCATGGATTAAATCTGAATTGAAGCTTCAAGAGTGATTCCTAGGCTTTTAGCTGGAATATTTGGGTGGGATGTTATTCAGTAAGATAGGCTAGTAGATAAAAGAGCTTGTGAAGAAGCTAAGAGAAAAGTGCTGCTGACCACATTAGCTTTGAGATGGCAGATTGAAGCAGCAATACTCCCTTCATATACAAACAACCTACAAGCAACAGTCAGGAGTACCCACTGATTGGCTCAGTAAACCACAAAAAGGAACCACTCTAGCAAAACTGTATTTAGAGACTGAGAGATAACTCAGTTGTTAAAAGAACTTCCAGTGCAAGCATGAGGGCCTGAGGAGGCCTGAGAGACTGCTGCAGTTCAATCTGCAGGAGCCACGTAAACAGCTGGCTGTGGCCACACACATCTGTAATCCTGGTCACACAGTGAGCAGAGACTCAGGAATCACCACACACACACACACACACACACACACACACACACACACTTGTAATCCCAGTCCCACAGGGAGCAGAGACTCAGGAATCAGCAGAGCTCATGAGAAATGGCAAGCTCTGGGGTCAGTAAGGCTCCAGCTGAAACAAGAGCAGGTGAAAAAGCCATGGCACAGAGCACCGGACAGTCTGTTCTGAAGCTGTATGGGCACCTACACGTGCATATACCATACCACACACACAGCAAAATTAAAACAAAGAAAAAAGAAAAACGTAGTATAGCTGCAGGAAAGAGACAAAAACCGGCACACCAGATCTGCTTCATTGCCAGTTAGCAAGTCTCTCAAATGTCAAATTCAACATCTAAATGGACCTACATTCCCTTGTAGGGTAAGACTTCACAAAAATGAGCAACATGCTGCCCCTCCCCAAGTGAGACAAGCCCTGTATTGAAAGGCCACAGTGGACAACTGTGTGCTAAATGCAGAGAACAAAGGATGGTGTAGTAGTCTCCGGATGTTGAGAAGCTAGAGGAGTCAAAAAAGGGAAAATATCAAGTTTTTAACATAGACATTTTTCATTTCAATTAAATGTAATTCCAGGTTTTTATGATATATTACAAGGACTATTGGAAAATGTAACTTTAAAGGTCTTAGTTGTTAAAAAGGAGTTTCTGTATAACGTCTGTGAGAACAGGACAAAAATGGCGTCCACAAAGGAACTAAGTGGTCTTTCAAATTTACCTGGAATTTGAAAATTTTAAAATATGCCAACTGGTGTAACAGTGGCATGTCTATTGTGGGAGAAACCAATTGCTCTCTAATTGGACTGGAGGCCTGCTCCACATACCTGGTACTGAAGACCTAGTCAAAAGCCTATGGCAGGGGCCATGAGCCCTAGGAGAGTAACACCTGCTGTTGTCTGGCTAAATATTATGCAAAGCAAACTGCCTTATAAGCATTTTAATGTGTATACCCATACAATAATGCTATTCTCACTTTTGTCTAGAGAAGCCTCTCTTTGTCAGATGGCACTGACCACTGGGATAACTCAAATATACCATAATGCTGAGAAGAAATGACAGTGGAGTGTTCAGCACTGTGACATCTCTATCACACTTCCGGAGGCTCAGGGTCTATTGCGGAAGAGAAAGATTGTAAGAGCCAAAGGAAGGGGAGGACTGCTTACAATACAAACTTCCAGACACAAAATGGCCTTGACATTAACGACTTTGCAGTCCCTGATAATGCTTCTGCAAAATGGGAGGAAAAGATGACACCGAAACAGATCAGAGACTAATTGAGAGGGGGAAGAGATATGAGGGAGGGAATCATAATGGTGTACTGTCTATAATAAAGGAAGCTATCAATAAAAAGTTTTTAAAAATCCAAACTAATAATACTTAGATAATATTCAAGATAGTTTATTAAAACTTACCAACTCCTGGGGCTGGGGGAGATCTCAGCTCAGGGGATAAAGTGTTTTCTGTGCAAGCAAGTACCTACAGTTTAGATCTCCAACCCCATGTGAGGGCTGGAAGCTGTGGTGGGCTTCTGTAATCCCAGCATGCCTATAGCAAGATGGAATATAGAGACAAGAGAAGTTCCCTGAAGTTCAAGGTCCAGCTGGCCTGGCAAATCCATGAGTGAACAATAAGAGACCATGCCTCAAAAAAGGTGGAAGGTGAGGACCAATATCTGAAGTTCTCTTTTGACCTCCACACATGCTCTGTGGCACATTCATACCTGCACTCTTACATACAAACGTACACACACACACACACACACACACACACACACACACACACACACTTTTACCAACTACTAGTGATGACATTTTGCTGAATAATGAAGAATATGTTACTCTTCTTACTACTACTTGTATGAAATTCAGATTCAGGAATAAAATCTCTTTCTTACAATTTAGGAAATAGGTTACTTTATAATGTCAGATTTATAGCCAGGTGTGGTGGCTCACACCTTTAATCCCAGCACTCAGGAGGCAGAGGTAGTAGGATTGCCTTGAGTTTGAGGCCACTTTGAGACTACATAGTGAATTACAGGTCAGCCTGGGCTAGAGCAACACCCTACCTCAAAAAACAAACAAAAAATGTCAGATTTATAAAAACAGCAGTGGAAATACCAAAAAAGGTCATAAGGATAGAATTTATTCATTTTTGTATTATTTGTGATAAATGATATTTATTATTTAATGTTATTTTAGCATACCCTGTATAAGTCATATTAATATTAAATGTTAATATATTCAGATATAAATGATTTTTTGTAAAATATAAGGAATATCAATTTATAATGTTAGCAATTACTCTTATTCAAATAATTTGAAAACCAGTCAACCTGAGTACACTAAAAAAGCAGATATTAAAGATATAAAAAGGAATGTATTTTCTAAAATGTCAAGGAAAAAAAAAACACTGCTGATTAAGAGCATTAAAAAAGCTATAAAATAGATTAACTGGCCTAGAGAAAGAATCTAAGGGACAACTAAAATCCAGATTCCAATTCTCTGATATAATTTCTACTTCAGAGTAATCTAATAATTATAGTCAATAAATGGAAATTATTCTTTATAAAACTACCTTAGCCAATAAATATGCAAAGGAATGACTGATTCTGACAAAGACCTTTTTGTAACTCCTGGAGAAATGACCAAGTCAAACAATGCTCCCCAGTGGGTGATAAGCAGTCAGAAGGGTGCTGGGAGCCCATGAGTGATTTAGAGACGCCATTGGTGCCCAGTTCTCAGACTCAGTGGTACTAAGAGAATGGGATGAAATAATAACCACACACAACTACCTGAGAAGTGTTACTGTCAAAATCACAACTCAGTCTGAATCTAATCAAACCTGAACATATAAACTCATGTCCAGAACGGAATACCATCTGGAGCATATGCCGCGGGCTTCTCTTTTCTCTCATGATGATTGCTCTGTTGTTGTTTTATCACTTTAACACACCTGAATGCTTACAAACGTACAAGGGAAGGATGGAACACAGGTGGAACAGACTATGTACAGACCAGCAACACTGAAAATGGGAACACCACACAGTAAAAACAGCCAATGCTGGTTTGAGATGGTGCAACAGAAAGATAGGGCAGAGAAAATGCCTGCTGTTCCCATGGCTTGCTGCACCCATACCACCAGTTTTTAGGATTCAAAGTTGCCTCAATATGCCAAAGAAACACGTGTGAATGAGTAGATATAAAAAAGTAATAATTGGGCTGGAGAGATGGCTCAGGGGTTAAGGCATTTGCCTCCAGTGCCTGGGGCTCCTGGTTCAATTCCCCAGGACCCACATAAGCCAGACCCACAAGGTGGTGGCCCTGGTGCTTTCTCTCTCTCTCTCTCTCTCTCTCTCTCTCTGTATCTCTCTGCTTGAAAATGAATAAATAAAATATATATAAAGTAATAATTGGGAGGGAAAGATGGCTCAGTCAGCAAAGTGCCTGTCTTAAAGCAAGAGGATTTGAGTTTGATCCCAGAATCCACATAAAAGAAAAGCTAGGGGTTGAAGAGATGGCTTAGTGGCTAAGGCATTTGCCTGAAATGCAGAATGACCAGAGTTTCTCTCTCTGTGCCTGCTTTTCTTTCTCTCTCTCTCTCTTTCTAATAAATAAATAAAATATATTTTTAAAAAAGCCAGGTGTAGTGGTGCACGCCTTTAATCCCAGCACTCGGGAGGCAGAGGTAGGAGGATTGCTGTGAGTTCAAGGGACTACAATAGTGAATTCCAGGTCAGCCTGGACTAGAGCGAGACCCTACCTCAAAAAACAACAACAAAAAAGCCAGGTAGGGTGGTGGCATATGCCTGTAAAGCCAGTGCTGGGTAGGAAGGCAGAACCCTGGGGCTCCCTAGCCAACCAGTGTAGCTTAGTAGATGATCCAGACCCTCCATAAAGGTGAACAGAGCCTGAAGGAACACACTCAAGACTATCGTTTGTATGCATGAACATACACACACACACACACACACACACACACACACACACACAAAATCAGGGATTCTACTTTCTAACTTGACTTCAGTTTTTGGCTCCTTTAAGGCTCCATATATATGCAGCAATATCTGTTCTATCCCTACCTGGCAGAGGTTAGTGGCTGAAAGAATTCTTAGACCTTTTTACTTAAGTGCAGAACCAGAATATATATATATATGCATATATATATATATGTGTGTGTGTGTGTGTGTGTGTGTGTGTGTATGTAAGGGGATGCAGTGTTATGCAATCAGGAGAAGGTATCAGGGCAGACTAGGAAGCATATGTAATATTATAATAGAAAGAAACAGATAAAAGCTGGAGGAAAGAGAGGTGGAAAATGGAAACATTTAGGAGACAGAAGTGCAAGGAAAAGGTTTTTCTTTGCAGCCTGAGTCATCTTGGAGAAAGATTTGGAGAGCTGCATCTCAAGCATGGCAAGTACTTGTTCTGCAATTCCAAATGGGCCAAGCATGTGCCCAATAAGGCTGACACCATGTACTCCTAACAACTATTTTAAACTCAAACCTACTTTGAGGGAAGCCAGGCACCTACCCTTTGAGGAGCATAAACAGGATGTGAGGATGAGCACTGATGTACTCCACAGTAGGACTCCGAGTGCCTATCTGTCTTCTCAGGATGTTGTTAAATACCTGGGTCACATCTTTTTTTCCCTGTTAAAGAAACAAGTTCTTATTAAAGACTTTAAATGGATAAACTGTATGGCATGTGAGAGATACACATATACCCTCTCACCAGAGAGTAAGATTCTTTCTAAAATGAAAAGACATTCATTTACTGTTTTCATATATCTTTAACAAGCTGAGCTTTTAAACACGAAGTTCACAGAATAGAAGCAGCTCCTTCCCACAGGAATTGAAGGGCGGGAGTTTGATGAGTGAGGAATCCATCTGTGTAGTAGTAAATACAGCAGCACAGAGGATGTAAAGTAGCAAAAACACAGAACAGAATTATTATTATTATTTTTTTTTGTTTTTCGAGGTAGGGTCTCGTTCTAGTCCAGGTTGACCTGGAATTCACTCTGTAGTCTCAGGGTGGCCTTGAACTCATGGTGATCCTCCTACCTCTGCCTCCCGGGTGCTGGGATTAAAGGCGTGCGCCACCACGCCCTGCTTACACAGAACAGAATTCTTCAGGCTTTTCTACCTTTTAGCACTATTCAGGAAAATTGTGACTGACATTTTGAAACCTTCATAAAGGAAAATAGGTAAAGGACACAAAGTTAAGATTTTAGTAAAATGTGAGTTAAAATCAGATTTCTTTTAATTACACCCACTTCTGATTAATCTTAACCCTTCACTTTATCTGCTCCTTTTCTACTAAATAATACTAAGTATTGCATTAACTTTCTCATCGCTGGCACAAAACACCTGACCAAAAGCAGCTAGTGGGATGAAGCTTTATTTTGGCTTATAGACTTGAGGGGAAGCTCCATGATGGCAGGGAAAATGTGGCATGAATAGAGGTTGGACATCACCTTGTGGCCAACATGAGGTAAACAAACAGCAGCAGGAGAGTGTGCCAAAAGCTGGCAAGGGGAAACTGGCTTTAACACCCATGAGCCCGCCCCCAACAACACACCTCCTCCAACAAAATTCCAATTCCCAAATCACCACCAGCTAGCTTATGAGAGACACCTAATTCAAACCACCACACCTGGTGCCTTAATTTTTAAAAATGAGACGAGGCTCTAGCTGTGGCCTCTGTCTTTCAACTGAACTGTAAATGAACTTCTGCTAGTTACTCCCTCCCCTTCAAGCATCTTCACTCTGTGAAGTCAGCCAGCAAGGACAAACTCAATGACACCATTTTCTTCCCAGAAGTACTTCAATATGTCCCTTTTGCTTAGGAAAAAGTCCATGTTTTCCATGGCCTGGCTTTTGCCTATCTCTCCAGCTTCTTATCTACCTATTGCTTTGAATTCTGTTATCAAGCTCTGCTAATACCAAATGGCTCTACTACCTAAACTCACACACATGCTTCAGTACCTTTAGTTCATGTTCTTTTGCCTTAAAAGTTCTTCCTTCCTTTTCTAGCAAACTCTGTTAAGACTCAATTCATGATGTTCTCCTCTGAGATGAGCATCCTGCCTATAGTACAACAATGTCCTCTGCCTACTCTGACCAGTACTTCCTCTCCTCCTACTCCTTGCCAGAGCCCTAAACCTTTAGTGAGTGTTGAATGAATGCCAGGCACCAATGCTAACAGTTCTGCATGTACTATTAATCTCCTTAACAACCTTATGATGGACACAACGTGAAGAAGGAAACTGAGGACTACTGAGGTTGCAGAAGAGCCAGGACTCTGTCCTCAGTAGATCAAAGTCCAGTCTCAGGTCTTAGCCATCATCTTAGACTGACTCCCAGAGTAATTCAGTGTAATTTACTGGGAGCCAGGTTAAGATGATGGCTAGGATGTTAATAATTCCTTTCAATGTTACACAGTGAATCGAAAGGAATGAGCTTTGTCTCTAAACTTCTTCACTGCATAGCTAGCTCTTAAGGAGGTAGGGCATATTTCAGTGCCCATATTTTGGCCCAGAATATAGTATGCAATCAATAATTCTATTAGACACATTAATTACTGTAGAGGCACAGCCATCCATGTATCTATTATGACAGACATGGACCATTGATTTCCCCCCCCCCTTTATCTTTTCAAGGCAGGGTTTCAATCTAGCCTAGGCTGACCTAGACTCACAGAGATCCTCAACCTCCTGAGTGCAGGGATGAAAGGCATGCACCAACATGCCCGATTTGATCCCTCTATTTTTAAACTTGGTATTTTTTATATTAAAGAATCACCTAAGGAAAAAAACCCTAAGGCCCAAAGTGAGACCAAGATTATTCAATTAATAATTCAATCTTAAAGCTGTTAGGTTTTTAAAAAAATGTTAATATTTATTTTAAACAGAGGGAGAGATAGAAGAATAGCAGGAGGGAGGGAGAGGAAGGAAGAGGGTGAGAAAGAAGAAAGGACTTGGCATTGCAAACAAACTCCAGATGCATGTGCCACTTGTGCATCTAGCTTTTTGTGGGTACTGGGGAATTGAACCCAGACTGGCAAGCTTTGCAGGCAAGTGCCTTTAACTGTTTAGCCACTTCTCTAGCCCAAGCTGTTAGACTGATTGATTGATGTACTTATTTACTTTGAGACATAACCTTGTGCGTCCCAGGCTGTCTTCAAACTATGTAGCAGAGGATGACCTTGAACTTCTGATCCTCTTGCCTCTACTTCCCAATGAAGAAGAAACAAGAACAAGATTGGTTTTTATAGGCAGTAACTCAGCAACAGAGACCCAAGGAGATTCCCCTCACTTGCCTGGCAGGACTAGATAGCCCAAGTCTGATCCAGTCTCATCCAAGACAGCTGCAAGCAACAACTCAGCATTGCTTCCTGCTTCTTCAAGTTCCTGGGCTTGCTACACCTGGGTGGGCTGGGCCTCCCTATCATTCACTAACCAATCAGGTCTCTCTCCCTTACACACCTGAGTCTGATGAAAAGCCTCATCTTAATTGTATGTTTGATTCATATGAAGTAGCCCAATTACATAGGAAAATCTCTTCTTGGCTCCCCTTTTTCCTCTGGATCCATCCAGACACCAGTGTATAAGTCTCTCTCCCCCTTCCCAGCTAGCTCAGAGTATGGAAAATAAGGACAAGAGTGTGATTGTTAAGTTTTGTTGTCAACTTGACCTTTCAAGTAATCTTGGGTGGGTCTCAGAGGATGTTCACAGGAAGGCAGCCTCTCAGCAAGGGGGCAGGATGTAGGGAAGCTCAAAGGAGCTAGAAGTCAACATCCTTTCCTGTGTGGCAGTGCAGGAAGGAAATTCCAGAGACTCAGGAAGCCATTTAGTCTGGGATAGGGTTGCAAGACCCCATCCTAAGCCTATATAAAGGAGAAGAAATTCTCTTTGGTCCTCCTGCCTGTTCCCAGTTCTGTGTGTGGTGTTGGTGATGGATTTCTCTCTCTGCTTGGACCTGTGAAAGGGGAGCAGCCTCTTTTGCATTCTGGAACTTCCCCTGTATCTATAGCTATAAATAAATCCTTTCCTCCCAAAAACTGTGCCTGGCTTGAAGATTCATCCCAGCAGCGTGTGGCTAAGACACAAGTGTGACACTGATTTATCAGTCACTAATGCTCTGGCTTTAGATGGGAAGGGGGAGGATTTCCCACCTATTTTGGGGTGAGTCCTTGCATTGCTACATGTGTGTGTGTCCATCCCCCGACTTGAACTTTTCTCTACACGAAGGTAGAGAGACCCTTTTTGGTTTGGGCTTCCCTGTTAGCCCTCCCCTTGGATCCTAAGACTCCCCAAAATAAACCTCATAATTCATAACTTATCTTTCTCAGAGTTTGTGTTTTCAATTCTTTCTAACCCAGATAAGAACCCAAAAGTTGGATGGGGTCCATGGGCTTGGAATATCCTGTATCTTTATGGAATTTAATTCTTCACTACCCAAATCCTGCATTAGCAAAGCTGGTGCATGTATCTGAAGTTTGTGTGCAGTGGCTAGAGGCTCTGGCATACCAATATTCATTCATTCATTCATTCTCTCTCTTTTTCTTCTTACAAATAAATAATTCTTTAAGAAATTTAAAACTTAAAAAAATTCTGTCAATACGATGAAAGGGCAAGACACAGATGGGGAGAAAACTGCAAACTACATATTTGACAAAAAACAACAAAATTCAATTGGGTTAATACTTTTCTGATAGGGATAGATTACCCTTCTCAGGACTTTGGTCCCCTTTTCTCCCAAATGTGGCTGCTTCCTGACAAGGGGGCTGAGCTCCTCTATTTTCATTGAGGTGCGTGTGCACAGAGGGTGTCCAAGGTGGCTGGACTCCTCTGTTCTCATTGAGGAGTGTGTTCAAGAGGAGGGCTCAGGTGTTTGTCCTGAGTTTCAGCAGTAGACTAGAAAGCAGAATGCAAGGGGGGGGGGGGGGTGACTGTGTGGCCAAAACTTTTTTTTTTTTTTTTCCGAGGTAGGGTCTCACTCTAGCCCAGGCTGACCTGGAATTCACTCTGTAGTCTCAGGCTGGCCTCTGCCTCCCGAGTGTTGGTATTAAGGCGTGCTCCACCATGCCCGGTTTAGCCAAAACTTTTGTTGAAGATTGTGGTTGGTAGTTTAAACATATGTCCCCCATAGTCTCAGGTGTTTTATTAGGGCTTGTAACTGGGTCTCCAGATACCTGGCTGGAGGTGGCTCACTGGGGGTAGATCTGAATTCCAGCCTGAAAGAATACAGAGAGGTTTTTGAGCTCTGCCTGGGTCCCCACTGCTTGGTGCTTTTGGTGTATGTTGGCTGGTGGTAGTGTCTCTCTGCTTGAATCTGTGAAAGTGGGCCAGCCTCTTCTGCCATTAGGGAACTTCCCCTGGACCTGTAAATCTGAAATAAATCCCTTCCTCCCATTAACTGTGTCTGTCTTGGATGTTATCCCAGCAACATGAAGCTGTCTAATCAAGGATGCAGATTCAAATTTAACTAATTTACAGACATGGGGAAAGATTTAGAGAACAGCAGGCACAGGACAGCTCTGAACAAGAGATAGCTCTTCAACATTCTTAAGCGTAAATTTACATATTACTTGACTTTTTCCAGTTTTTTGTTTGTTTGTTTTCTTTTCCTATCTTTTTTTTCTCAGTTTTTTGTTTGTTTTCTTTTTTTGTCTGAAGTTTGGCTCCTTTAATAAACCTGGTGGGAAACATGACCCCTGATGAAAAGTTCCAGCTAATATTTAGTTCCTGGCTGCACACTGGGGTTCTGTCCTAACTCCAGCTCTAAGAAGGCTTTGGCCTGCTCTGAACAGATGTCTATCAGTAGGCCAGGCAGAGTGTCAGTTACCTCAGAGGGTTGCTTCCTCTCTAATGTATGGACTAGGGAAGAGGCAGCATTCCCCAGCAGGCAGGGGGATTGTGTAAGCAAAGGATTGTGTACATCTACATGACATGAACAGTCTTTCCTGGTTTCAGATCATATTCTTTAAAAGTATGAGGTCAAAGCCAGGTGTGGTGGCACACACCTTTAATCCCAGCACTGGGGAGGTGAGTTAGGAGGATCACCCTGAGTTTGAGGCCACCCTGAGACACTCTTGTATGAGATGCTATGTTCTAGGTTGAGAGTGGTAAAACCGAATCATCAGGGATTAAGTTATCACCGCAGTTTCCTGTTGTGCTGAGCTGTCTTCTTATTCAGCCCTAACACTTGACTTTGTATCCACTTTAGTTTAAGAAATGTTTGCATTGAAATGAATGAATGCACCAACCCTTACAAAGAAGTTTTTATTCCTTAATCTCTTATCACTTTGTGTTTCAAAACATAAACTCATTTTATAAATAGTTTTTTTGTTTGTTTTTTCAAGGTAGGGTCTCGCTCTAGCCCAGGCTGACCTGGAATTCACTCTGTAGTCTCAGGATGGCTTTGAATTCATGGCAATCCTCCTACCTCTGCCTCCCAAGCGCTGGGATTAAAGGCGTGCGCCACCACACCTGGCCTAAATAGTTATATTTATGTTCATATATTTTTTAAAACAATTTCATTTATTTATTTATTTCAAGCAAAGGTAGAAGAGATACAGAAAGAATGGGCATGCCAAGGGCCTTGAGCTGCTGCAAACCAACTCCAGATGAATGCACCACCTTGTGTATCTGGCTTTCCACAGGCACTGGGGAATCGAACTCGGGTCCTTCTGCTTTGTAGACAAATGCCTTAACCACTAAGCCATCTCTCAAGCCCCAAGATGTGTCTTTTGGCCACTGTTCAAGACAGATTTAGATCCTTTTATTGGAGGGTATGCTTACTGTTATCACTTTATTTTTTTTCCTGCTTTTATTTTATTTTGGTTTTTTGAGGTATGGTCTCATTCTAGCCCAGAGGTTGACCTGAAATTCACAGTGTAGTCTCAGGGTGGCCTTGAACTCGTGGTAATCCTTCTACTTCTGCCTCCTGAGTGCTGGGATTAAAGATATATACTATCAGTATATATCTTTATATATACTCCAGTGGCTGGAGGCCCTGGCGTGCCCATTCTCTCTCTGTGTCTGCCTCTTTCTCTCATTCTCTCTAAAATAAATAAACAATTTTTTTAAAATACACAGTTTGGTGTTTTCAAGTTTTAAATATTTTTAATTTGTATTATTTTTATTTTATTATGTGTGTGCGCTCTGTACATGCATGTGGAGGCAAGAGGACAGCCTTGGGTTGGGTTCCACAGGCACTGTCTATTTTCTTTTTTTGAGACAGGGTCTCTTAATGGCTTAGAGCTTGCCAAGTAGGTGAGATTGGCTGCCATCAAGCCCCAGGAATCCCCGTCTTTGCATCCCCAGCCCTGGATTACAAGTGTGCACCACCATGCTTGCCTTTCTTTACAAGGGTTCTAGAGATCAAACTCAGGTCTTCACACTCACAAGGCGATCGTTTCACCAAATGAGCTATTTCCCTAGCCTTATCTTTTCCTTTTATTTAATTTCACATTTTACTCTCATATTAGGTGGAGAAAGGAAGGAGCCACCAATTATAAAACTGCACGATTCTGTTTTCCAGTTTTGACTTTATTGAGGATCTAGGCCTCCTAAGTGGCTGCTCACTCTGCTGGAGACCGGGTCACCAGAACAATGGCAGAAAGCAAATGAGGAATTTCTCAGAGGTTTATGTTCCAAGGCAACCCCCCAGGTGCCAGCAGGTCCTCCAAAATGGTCAGTGTGAAGGGGCCACTCCAAAGAGAATGGGGCTGGTACCATGCTGATAAGCCATTGAGAGGCCAAGGAGTGAACACAGTTCTGTCCTTATGGAGAAGCTCTGCTCAAGGTCTTGGGGTACAGAAGAGAGGGCAGTGACCTCCCAGGTTCTCTCTGCCAGCATTGCTGGCTTATCAGCATGTGGAAAGACTTTCTAAGTCTTCTTTACATCCCTCTGATGGAGACCTTGGGGGACTGCTGTGGACCCATGTTAATCACCTCCCATGTCTACAGAAAGGCCCTGATTGCCCAGTCACCTCAGGTCCTAACTAGATGGCCTGAGGTCTTTCTTTTCCTTCATTCAGCACCCATGTGCAGCTCCTGGCAATCTGCACTACGCTCAAGGATTTATAGCACAGTGCCCAGCAGAGTGAGGGCTTCTAGCAGTCTCTGAACCCAGGAGGGATTGTTTTTAAACTTTGTAGAATACTTACACAGTACTTTTCTGTCAGCAATTTTAAGTCTTAAAGGATTAGATAAAATTTTATGGCTAAGTAAAGAGATTTATTTTTTAATTCAGAAGTCTTACACCTAACTAGCTGTCTATTCACTGAAAACAGGATCATCTAATATTGTCCCTGCTTCAAATGGGCCACTTTCCCTTGGATTCTTGAGAGAGAAATGGATTTGTTATGCACATTTCTGAGTTAGTCCCTGCTGCCATCTAAAGTCACCTGTTCTTCCATCGTCACTTCTGTCAGCATGGGGATCAAATTCTTGCTCCCAGCTTTCACCTCTAACATGTGCTTTGTCACTGAACTGGTATTTTCTCAACATGCCAAGTGTAGAAAACCACCATCTGCTTCACTCAGCATGAACTACTAATCCTAGCTAGGTTCCCATCACAGGTTCAAGGGTAACGAAGGGTAAACACAGCACAGCAGAAACACCTTCACATTATAGTCCTCGTATCACCTACCAGCTACAAAACGTATCAGAAATTCTAATCAAATAACTGTTGTGCTCTTCAAAGAAGCATAGTGAGAGATTATTAGGTACTTTCTAAAATTACCCCATTATCAATCAAGTTGACTGCATAATTCTTCTAAACAGTCTAGTAATTTCTCGAGAAAAATGTTTCAGTATGCCTTCTCCCCACCCCCACAGGGTCTTGCTATGTAGTGCTCATTGGCCTGGAACTTATAATTCTCCTGTCTCAGCCTCATTCGCAAGAGCATTCACCACCATACTTGGCTAGGATCATCTTCTAATCCAATTCCTGATGTCTGCTTTGATATCTCAAATGAGGATTGCTATATTTAATCAACCCACAAGTCAACCAACCAACCAACCAACTTAGAAGCAAGGAGGTGTGGGAAACTCGATCCTAGCACCCAGCATATTTTCAGTACCACCCTATGTACCAAGGACCAAGGGGCAGGGGTGGGGGTTTTGAGGACTAGAGTAAGTTTTAAAGTCAGAGTCTTGAGAAGAAAATTGCTACCTGACAGTTGATCACTACATTCTCAGAGGGACACAGCACATTTCTGCAAGCAGGCTCAGAAGACTAGGCTGCTGCCTCTTCCTGAAAGTACTCTATGTGGCCAATAGAATGCTTAAAACCAAGCTTCCAAAAATTTAACTGCCTTATTCATTTGTTCATTCGTTCATTCATTCATTCATTCATGTAGGAAGTTTTTACTGATTAGGGATCAAAAGAGAAGGCCAGCTGTCCATACTGTGTATCTCATTACTTAATAACTATGTTCTAAGCACTGTGCTGGTTATCTCTTGAATAAGGATCTTTATAACAATAGTTGTTTTGTTTCTTTTGAAGATAGGGTCTTGACACAAGTGCAGGTTAGCCTGGGACTCACTAGGAAGCCCATACTGGACTTGAATTTGTAATCCTACTGTCTCTGCTTCCCAAGTACTGGGATTACAGGCCTGCACCTTCATATTTGGTATGAGGAGAGGTTTTTTGTTTGTTTTGCTTTTTCTTTAATTTTTAAATAATGATAGCTTGAGTCATCAGTAAATATTTATATCTAGTATATTATTCTGGAGGGAAGGCAAGTATGTATCAAATTTTAAAAAGTAATTTAGGGGTTGGAGAGATGGCTCAACAGTTAAGGTGCTTGCCTGCAAAGTCTAACAACCGGGTTCAATTCCCCTGTACCCACATCAAGCCAGATGCACAGTGGCACATGTATCTGGAATTCATTTGCAGTGGCTGGAGACTCTGGTGCATCCATTCTTTGTCTTCCTGACTCTCTTCTCCCTGTCTCTCTATGCTTGAAAATAAATAAATAAATAAATAAAATATTTTTTAAAAAGATAGAGTTGGGGAGATGGCTCAGCAGTTAAAGCACTTGCCTGCAAAGCCTAAGGACCCAGGTTTGATTCCTCAATACCCACATAAAGTCAGATGCACGAGGTGGCACATGTACATGGAGTTCATTCACAGTGGCTAAAGGCCCTGGCACACCCTTTCTGTCTCTCTATATCTGCATCTTTCTCTCTCTCTCCCTCTCCTTCCCTCTCTCTCAAACAAACAAATAAATAACTAAATAAAAATTTTTAAAAAGATAATCTACAGAAGTCAACTAAGTTTAGTCTCTGAATTTGAAGACGTAATCAAGTTATAATTAAAATTTAAATAGTCAGAAAAAGAATTCTTTTTCTTAAGAATTTCAGAGTAAAATTTTGCTAAATATGCAAATCAAGTTTCAAGTAAGTTAATGTCTTAATCTCCAAATAATTGTAAATGAACTTTCTAAATTTTACATTTATTTTCAGCAAATTATATAATTGTTTCTACGGCTCCACTTCCGTAACCTGCACCAGTAAATGGAGCTATGAGAAACCCAGAGCTTTCTTTGGTGTGTTCTTCCTGTCTCCCCAGTGCTAGAAAATCACTGTGAGCCTGCCGTTCTATGATTCAAGGCTTCTCCAGGTCACTGCATCTGATTTTAGCTCATCTCTGAGTCTTCTGAAAACATAATCATCCTTAGTCATATACCTTCCAGCCTCCAACTGTTTAAGGTAACCTGGGCTAACCTTAAACTCACTGAAGTGAACATATGAATCAGTGGTAATAATAGCTTAAAATGTGGCTATTTCTCAGGGAAATATGTAAAACAATAATAAAGTTAAAGAAATAGAAATTTAATCCAACTCTTTCTTATTGGGGCCATTGGGTTATAACAAAAACTACCCAGCTTATATTTCATTTCAGTTGGAAAGAAGTGACAATCTAGCTATATGTGTACCATTTGCATTTGTATTTGAATTTTTTTATATAACATAACAGGTGTGTGTTTTATTTAACTTAATTCTGATAAAAACGCTGTGAGTTTATATCATTGCTCTTACATAGATGAGAATTAGAATTTACTGACCATCCAAAGAAGAGGCTGGACTCTAGTAATTGCAACTCAAAGTTAACTGTTTTTCCACAATGCCAAATTTCTACAAATACTCACAATCACTAATTTTATTTATTATAGAAATATATTAGCCTTAGGTTAAAAATCACAGTATAATTATTTTTCTAGTTTAAAAAATTATAGAAAAAGTACAGTTAAAAATATAATAACTGCCTCTCTCACTGAGTTTAGTTTTGATCATGAGTGTGAATATTTAAATGATTACAAAATGAAGGCCAGGAGAGCTTGAATTGACTATCAAGTTGATAAGAGCAAAAAAGCTTATAATCTAAGGAGGAAGGTATCTCTCTACTGAAGGAGGCATGAGGGGCAAGCATTATACTTTGGCAGGTGAGTCTCATCACAGAAGCCAGAAGTCCTTAATCATCTACTGCCAAAGCATTTCTGAGGCTTTGCAGGCAGCCTTTCTTCCAAGCTTTCCCCACTGCTTTCCTTCCTGAGCACAACAGGCTAATGATGGCAAATGCTTTTTCTGGTTATGCCAAAACCTCCCTGAATGCCATGGGACTTTCATATTGAAGCCAAGAGCAAAGCAGGAGATGTGAATGACCAAGCAGGCACTCTGGAGGGCAGCCCTTGGAGAGAGGAGCTCCTCTTCTGCAGCCCCTGCTTGACCCAAGCACTGTTTCCCTAGGAGTTCAGCGGTCTCATCTGCAGATTGCAGAGTCATGTGTTCCTTGTATGATAAAGTTCTCTCGAACTGAAAAGTGAACTTGGAAGTGTTCTGAATGAAACCCTAACAGCAAGGGCATGTGACGAAGGAAGCCTGCACCTGGATGCAGTGCTCAGTCACCATGAGTGCTCCCATCCACAGCAGGAGTGCTCAGTCACCATGAGGGCTCCCATCCACAGTAGGAGTGCCACTTCTATAATTATTTTTTGAACCAGGGTCTCATGAAGTCCAGGATGGCCTCAAAATAGCTATGTAGCAGAGGATAGCTTGAATTTCTTTCCTCTACCTTCTACATGCTAGGGTTATGGGCCATGCCTGGTTCACCTTTAGAAATCTATTCAAGGGATATGAGACTCAAGGGGAAGCTGGGGAAACTCCATGATGGCAGGGGAAATGATGGCATGAGCAGAGGATGGAAATCACCTCCTGGCCAACATCAGATGGACAAGAGCAGCTGGAGAGTGTGCCCTAATTTTATTTTAAACATTATTTAACATGAGAGAGAGAGAGAGAGAGAGAGAGAGAGAGAGAGAGAGAGAGAGAGAGAGAGAGAGAAATATGGGCATGTCAGGGCCTCTTGCCACTACAAAATGAACTCAGATACATGCACCACTTTGAACATCTGGCTTTTTGCAGGTACTAGGGAATTGAACCCGGGCAGTTAGGCTTTGCAAGAAAGCACCCTTAACTGCTGAGCCACCTCTCTAGCCCCAATATCTAACTTTAAACTTAAAAAAGAAAGAAATACAAGTATACAGGCAGGTGAAGGGTATATTTTAACTCCTAATGAAGCCAGTTTGAAAAAGGAACAAGTCTTAAAATGAGGATAGAGACTTAGTAAGCCAAACACAAGAAGAGAAAAGAGACCACGGGCCAGACAATGTGAAAGACGGAGAAGTGGAACAAGGGAGAGAGGAAAAGACAGATTGAAAGGAAGCGGGGAGGGGTTTGAGCTTGGGCCCTGCAGGGTCCTCCTCTGCCTTGTTCCCACTGAGTATAGCTCCTGGCAGGGCTGCTCTGTATTTCTTCACCAGCCAGGTGGCCAAACACTCTCCCACCGGAGCTGCCCAGGGAGCTATAGGCTAGTATTTCCACAGATCCCAGAGCCTGGACCTTATCTCAGCCCAATCACTGTAATTAGTTTTCCTTCCATTTGCTGAGTGAACAAAACCAGAAGCAATTTGCTTGAGAAATCTGCATATCTGTGCTGTCTCTGAGAGTCAGTGGACACCCACTCACCTGACACAAGTATTCTGGCAGAAAGCAAGCAAGAAACAGAAAAACATCACCCTAATAAATACCCAAACCCGCCTATGTTTACAGTTTTCATGGAAATATCACTCACTGTTCTGTAAGGTATATAGTAAATAATAAAATGCCTATACATATTTACTACTTATAAGCATTTATTTTTATCTTAATTATTTAGGTAAAGTTGTTAAATTGCTTTCACCAATGACAAAGAAAACATCCTCCTTCCATCATTTAACAAACTTCCCAAGTCATGGTACAATATTAATGAGAACTGTAGATGCTGTCTGTGCTAGAATTCCTGCTTCTGCTCTTGGTACCTGAATGACTTGGGGGGAAATTTAAAATCTATTATCTCTGAACCTTAGATTTGTCACTTATAAAATGGAAGATGATATACTATTAAACATAAAGGTAATTTTTTTTAGAGAGAGAGAGAGAGAGAGAGAGAGAGAGAGAGAGAGAGAGAGAGAGAGAGAGAGAATGGGCACTATGGGGCCTCCAGCCACTGCAAATGAACACCAGACACATGCGCCCTCCAGCTTTATATGGGCTCTGGGGAATTGAACTCAGGTCCTTCTGCATTGCAGGCAAACGCCTTACCAGCTAAGCCATCTCTTCAGCCCAACATAAAGGTAATTTTAAGAATTAAATGAGCTGTGTTATTAGTAGTAGCCATTAACCTTACTAGACAAAACTTAACTACAGTATACCTCCTTTTTTCCTTTTTAATTTAAAATATTTTATTTATTTATTTATTTGTTTATTTATTTATTTATTTATTTGCAAGAGAGAGAGAGTGAGCACACCAGAGCTTCTTGCCACTGCACATGAACTCCAGATACATGCACCACTTTATGCACCTGGCTTTACGTGGGTCCCCGGGATAGAAGCTGGGCAGCAGGCTTTGCAAGCGTCTTTAACTGCTGAGCCATCTCCCCAGTCTTTCCTTTTTCCTTTTTTTAAATATTTTATTTATTCATTTTCAAGGAGAGAGAGAGAGAGAGAGAGAGAGAGAGAGAGAGAGAGAGAGAGAGAGAGAGAGAGCAAGCGAGCGCACACACCAGGGTCACCACCTTGTGGGTCTGGCTTATGTGAGACCTGGGGAATTGAACCTGGGGCCTTAGGCACTGGAGGCAAGTGCCTTAACCGCTGAGCCATCTCTCCAGCCCTCCTTTTTCCTTTTTTAATGAACATGCTGGTAAAAGTTTCATGAGACAGCAGCGGTTGTGAAGTCAAACACAGACGCTTGCATTATCAAGGCTGAGAAGCAGAGCTGACCTTTCCCAGGTCACTCACCTCAAAGTCTATGAGCTGTAGGTCGGCGATGAGCGTCACCAGCAGCCCACTGCTGTACAGCTCTTGTGCCAGCTGAGCCACCGCTTCTGTTGGCGGCTCCTTGTCACTGGTTCCGCATAGAATTTCCTTCATTGCCTGCAGGGACTTGGACACTTCCTCTGAAGCCTAGTGACCAAAAAAGCATGCTAATAGTTAAAAAGAATAAAAACTTTAAGCTATAAGTTGGCAAACAAAACACCCCATTGCTGGGCCTTATGAATTTTAAAAAACACTGAATGGTACATTGTAAATAGGGAATTATGTGGTGTAAGAATTCTATCTCAAAAAATTCATTAAACTAAATTAGGTGACCCAAGAGCATTTATTTTAAAACAGGTATCTTGGATATTAACATAACCTAGTCACTTTAGAGAGAAATCAAATACGCAGGACTTAATGTCTTCACAGGAATAACTAAAATTCTAAAAGATTCTACATACCAGAAAGTCTGGCTTAGTCTGACCTTAAAACAATGTGAAAGGAGTTTGCACTGTAACAGACACTATCCGTCAATCTTTAAATAAAGCCCACTTTTCTTTCATGGCACGGCAGCACCATCTACCAGAATAACCCCTGTGATCTTGAAATCTGCAGTATACAGTGACTCGGGCTTGCTTAGAGGCTCTAGACGGTGAGCCAAGAGTTTGATACAACAGACCAAACAATTATCAGTTGCTGAAAACCTGAAACCAACTTAAATATATTTCTAGAGACCCTATGAGCATAACAGACTATATCTGAAATTCCTTAGCCTAGGAATGAAAGTATTTTGATAATTTTTTTGGTTTGGCTCCTACCTTGTCTGTCTTTTTGTCTTGCTTTTCCAAAATGGCCAGGTTGTCTTTCAGAATTTTCACAATTTCTGCTGGATTTTTCTGTGATTTACTAAACAAAGGCATTTTTTTCAATATACAAAAGTCTTCTTCCAATATGGAATGCTAAAAACAAACAAGCCAAGAAAAATCACAACTTTAACAATATAGTATTCCATTATATAAATGTAATGCTTGATTTTTACCAATACCTTATTGGTGGAGATTTGATTAACAATGAAGCAATTTATAGATGATGAAAGCACGTTATACCCACACAGTACATGCACCAGTTGATAGCAGGACCTAACCAGCTATTCTTGTGCTATAATCTTGACTGCAGTACGAAACCCTCATTTCCCTAGATTCCCATTTCCGAAATCTGTGCCCCAGCATTGTTGCCACATCTGTGAGCAACCTTATATCCATCCAATAGAATCCTTCAAGTGAAAATTGCAGTATTTGTGATCAAGAATTCCAAAGCAGTGCATATATCACATTTAAATAGAAATAAAATGGAGACTCCTCAAAAGGCTGAAAATAGAACTACCATCATATCCAGCTATACCTCTTCTGGGCATGTATCCTAAAGACTCTATTATGTACCACAGAGACATTTGCTCAATCATTTTTATTACTGCTCTATTCACAATAGCCAGGAACTTGAAGCAGCTCAGATGCCCATCAACAAATAAATGGTTAATGAAGATGTGGTACATATACACAACAGAATTTTACTCAGAAGTAAGGAAAAATGAAACAATCAAATTTTCGGGCAAATGGAGGGACTTGTAAAAAATCATGCTGAGTAAGGACACACAGGCTCAGAAAGACAAACACCGCATGTCCTTTCTTAAGCTGGTCCAGCATCAATTATAAGTCGTTATAATAATCTGCAACATGGACATGACATTAGAATGAAGAAAGAATAAAGGGGAAATAGGGAGGGAAGGTAGGAAGGGCTGGCTACTGGACTGCAAGTCAATGATCCTCAAAAAGTAAGAAAGATCTGGAAAGGCCTAAGGGGCAGAGGAGGGGAGGCATGGAGAGAGGGATACACAAAACTAAGACAACATGACTCAACCCCATAGAAACCTTCTTCCTGGATATCACTCTACAAGTCAGTACCCTCACTAAGAGGGAGGGGGAACCCAAACAGAAACAGAGCTCTGTGAAAGGTGAAGAAAGCCTAACCCTAAAACCATGGGCTCCGGCTGGTAATTCCCAGGGCCAGAATTGGCTTCCCCCACACAGTGAGCTGTTGGTCAGGGAGACCAACATAATAAGGTCCCCAAAGTAACACAGGCTATTGCCAAAACACTGTTACCTGCAAGAGCTAAAAGGTAAGTCTACTGCTGAAGACTCACTGTCCACAACCACAGGACATCAAGTGATCATGCCAGAACTGAGAGAGAATCCAATTCCCTCCTGGCTAGCCCTCGTGGTGCTGGAAAATGCTATAAGCAGCTAGAGAAGACCAGTTGCCAACAGATTAAGCAGGAGATCCTGCCAGATACAAAATCAACCAGCCAAGCCAGAAGTATAACTTGTGCAATAGTGGCACACAGCTCATGTAGGTAACCAACTGCTCAGATTGGATATGAGACTTGCTAAGTGAGGGTGAATTCATATCTGGCTCTGGGAACCAAGCCAGATTCCCCAGAACAGGAAACCAATAGGCTCCAGAGAGAACTTACACTGATCTCTAAGAAGAAGGGATATACTGATGACTAGGCTTATCCTGTTATTCAAACTGTTCTCACTTTTGGTTGGAGAATCTATTCTATTTTACAGATGATGGAGAATACAGAGGAGAATATGGATACATCAATACATCAAGCAAAGAGAGCCAACTGTCTACCAGGAGCTGGGTCACCTCCACCTCATCTGCCCAGGCCCGGAAGTCATTACAGAGAAGCGGTAACACAAATACTGCTCTTATGGATAGCCCCTGAAAACCAGGTCCAGGGAAATGGCAACAGACACTGTGGTCACTCAAACCTCATAAAAACAGAGATCCCGAGTTTACTGAGAAAGCAACACTAAACCAGATTTCTATCTTGCCCACCAAGGCTCAGGGAACATCACAAAAAAGGAGGGGGAAAGACTGTAAGCACCTCAGGGTGGGTGAGTATACCTGAGACACCGTATTTCCCAATCCCTGCAGAAACTGACTGAAGTCTCTTGGTCCCCAATGAACATCAATAATCCCACCAAAGACCCTCAGCAGAAGCGGGCAGGGGGGAGGGAGTCTATGTGTGCAACCTTTTACAAAAAAAATCAATAAATTTTTTAAAATGACTGGGCATGGTGGCAAATGCCTTTAATCCTAGCACTTGAGAAGCAGAGGTAGGAGGATTGCTGTGAGCCCAAGGCAAGGCCAAGACTACATAGTGAATTCCAGGTCAGCCTGGGCTAGAGCAACACCTTACCTTAAAAAATGAAAAACAAAACAAACAAACAAACAAACAAAGGTGTGAATGACTCAGGACTAAGCGGAAGAGGGGGCAGAAAGAATGTAAGAGCCATGGTGGGGGAGAATATCCAGAGACATTGTCCCCCTCAGCAACAATGCACAAAGGGGGAAGAAAGAAAGAAAAGCTGGCTACCACTGGTGCAGTTCAAGTTCCTACCCCCATAACCTATGGACAGATCCAGTATGAGTGCCCAGGAAGGACCCCAGTGGGTAGGGAACACCTTCACCTTCACAAGATTTGCTCATACAATGTATATACTTATTCATAATAAAGATATTAATTTTTAAAAGGTGTGACTTTTGATGATAAAACAAAACTTAAAAACATTTCCTGCTTTTAGTAGGGAGTCTCTAATAGAGAGAGGAAATGTGTGAAAGAGCTTGTCAACAATTAAGTCTGAGGAAACCTGTAAAAACCGTAATATAGAACTCAACCAGCTCTAAGGGTGACACAATGTTGACAGGCCATCTGAAGAAAAAGCATGTGACAACCGTTCTGTGATCTTCATGAGTGGTAAAGATGCAAAAAAAAAAAGAGAGAGAGAGAGAGAGAGAAATGAGAGCCTCATCCTTGTCTAAAGCTCAAGAATGGAGCTATAAAGATTGCTAGGTTTTTCCAAAAGGGATCCAAGTCTCATGCGGTGTGTGTGGGTGGGTGAGTGCAGTCACTGGGTTAGCTTGGCAGACCCAGCAATCTGCTGCTTACTTCCTGGGTGATTGTTGGGATCCAGCCTGGCTGAATATCTATGAGTTAAGTTTTAGAATATAATATGCAGCTGGATGAGGTGACCTACACCTTTTGGTCCGAGCCCTGAGCATGGTAACTCATGCCTTTTGATCCTAGAACACCTGTGTCCCCCGGAGGCAGGGTGATAGAAATAATGCTAATAGCCTTGTTCCTGCTTCCTGAGCTCCCTTGTGAAAGAGATAAGACTATACAATGCATCCTTGGGTTATATATATATGATGGATGCTGGAAAAAAGTTTTGAGATTTGCCTGGACATTTCTCC
>PVHP010020538.1:0-23234 GCA_004024765.1 Zapus hudsonius | reverse complement strand
ATTATTAAATAATGGCTATTGTTACGATCATCAGTGAAGTTGTAAGTTGTTTATATCCTAATACATGATCAATATATAAGTGGTCATCAGATCATGTGGATATGTGTGACTGCAGATAGGATTTAATTTTTCTAAATTTTATTTTTTTATGAATTTGCAAGGAGAGAGAAAGAGAGAGAGAATGAGAATGGGGATGAATATGGACATGCCAGGGCCTCCAGCTGCTGCAAACTCCAGATACATGCACCACTTTGTGCATCTGGCTTTATGTGTGTACTGGGGAATTGAACCTGGGTTTTAGGCTTTGCAGGCAAGTGCCTTAACAGCTGAGCCATCTCTCCAGCCCACATTTAATTTTAGCTTGGTTCTGTATTTCAGCTTCTCTTGAAGTCTCATCTTCTCCTCAGACATGCTGCTGTTCTTTACTTTGGGATTGCTTGTGCACCTCGTGTTCTTTGCCTCTATCTTTGACATCTACTTCACATCCCCTCTGGTTCATGGCATGACTCCTCAGTTCACGCCATTGCCTCCTCCTGCAAGAAGACTAGTATTATTCGTTGCTGATGGCCTGAGAGCAGACACACTCTATGAGTTGGATGAAGATGGGAACTCTCAAGCCCCGTTCATTAGGTAAGGACGTCAGCTGATCCTGAGATGTCTCTTAGAAATGTCATCCTGAGCTCCAGGAGTGTTGTTTTAATAAAAAAAGAAATGGGTCTGCTGGTCTTGAAGTCTGCCTGGGGTTTTCATGGGCTGGGCTGCGCAGGCAGAGTGGAGCTGGGAGCGGTCCGGGGAGGCAGCTGCGCTTCTCCCCGTGGTCCAGGCTGGCTGCTGGGGCACCAGCTAGGTGGGCGGCTGGCTGGTGCCCTTGGGCACCCGGGGAGATTTGCCACGGGCTATCGCTGGATAGGCAGCTGCTTTGGCGTTCTGCTGATGGCGTCGGTGGTGGCAGCACGGAGGGGACCTCAGAGAGGGAGAGAGCCGGCATGTTCCCAGTGTCGGGAGCTCGGGTGGAGGTGGGCAGCTGTGGAAGCATGAAAACCCGCAAAAGTGTTACAGTTCTTACAGTTACGCTGTCCCCTGGGGAATATGATTCCCGGTGATTCAGTGTTCAGCTCTGGAAGCATGGCTTCCTAGGGGAAACACAGCTTCCTAGAGGAAACACGGTTTCCTAGAGGAAACACGGTTCCCCATGTGTTACAGAGCAGTAACGGGCAGAGACAGGGGAAGAGGCATGGCAAATAATCCTGTTTTATTGTAGCAGCATCGTGGGTAAAATAGAAATTGAGGAGGAGGGAGGAAAAGAAATGGACAATGAGGATTGGCAGAAATCAGCAACCTGTGAATACCTGCTTTGCATGTAGACGTGAGCTTGGGCACTTATCAGATGGTGGTGGCAGAGGAACTGCCACCTTCCAGGCACAGCTGGGGTGTGAACCTGGGTCCATGTGGCTTGCTTTGGGGGTTGGGAGTCAGGGTCGACGGATGGAGCTGGGAAACTCCTACCAGGTCTGGGGTTTCACCTGCTCAAACATCGTTAACCCTTTGTTCTCTGTGCCCTCATCAAGCAATACCAACACAGAGAAAGCCTCACACCTTACTGTTCATCTCACACAGGGCACTGAGGTGATAGGCAGAGAATGAGCCATAAGTACATTTGCCTGTCGGGTAGATGAGAGCTGTAATGCCAGTCTCTTCTTCCTCTGTCACTTTGCTGCTATAGAAGCTCCTGGAAGGTGATTTGCTGTATGTCTTTATCCGCTTTGGTTAACACTCCCTATTTCCCAGACCTGGCTCACAACTGACATTTCTGTTCTTTTCAAGTAATGACAAGTGTAAGCATTGGTGAATTACTAATTGCAACAAACTTCAAGTCAAAACACAATCTTCTATGAAAGACTAGAGCTTGGAGTGGTGGTGCACACCTCTAATCCTGTTCTTTTCAAGTAATGACAAGTGTAAGCATTGGTGAATTACTAATTGCAACAAACTTCAAGTCAAAACACAATCTACTATGAAAGACTAGAGCTTGGAGTGGTGGTGCACACCTCTAATCCTAGAATTTGAGAGGTTGAGGAAGGAGGCCAACCTAGGCTGCATAGTAAGTCAGCTAGGACTACCTGGCAAGACACTGTCTCAAAACAAACAAACCCTCTCTGAGTCCATGTCACTGTTTAATGTAAGCTTGTCTTATACAGAGTAAGAGACATTGAAATTGTTTAATTTTTTTTGGCTTTTGAGGATTCTATAAGCATTTTTCCCCTGATTAGTGCTAAGCCCTTCTATTGCAGTCAGCTTTCTCGTTGCTGGCACAAAGAACCCAACCAAAAGCAGCTTGTGGAGGAAAGGGTTGATTTTGGTTTACAGACTTGAGGGGACACTCCATGATGGCAGGGGACAGCATGGCATGAGCAGAGGGTGGACATCACCCTAGCCAACATCAGGTGGATGACAGCAGGAGAGAGTGCTCAACACTGGCAAGGGGAAGCTGTCTAGAACACCCATAAACCCACCCTCAACAATAAGCTGCCTCCAGGAGGCGCCAATTCCCAAATTGCCACCAGCTGGGGTCCTAGCATTCAGAACATATAAGTTTATGGGGGAAACCTGAATCAAACCACCACACCCTCAACAGCCTTTCATAATGCTCTTTAGAGAGATTGCAAAGCCTGCTGACCCAGGTTCAATTCCACAGTACCCACACAAAGCCAGATGTACAAAGTGGACCATGTGTCCGGAGTTTGTAGTGGCAATAGGCCTTAGCATGCTCATTCTCTCTTCTCTCTCTCGAATATATAAATAAAAATATATAGAAAATAAAATTATAATTATAATTTTTTCAGGATGTATTTAAACTCACATACTTCTCTTCAGTCATGTGCTTGCTGCTTTCACTTTTGTTTATCTTGTCATCTGACCTGTAATAGCACCATGTGTGGTTTGACCTTTCCTCCACATTTTATAAATTACTGTGTTCTACAGCTCAATGTTGGTATATAATAAAAACTTTTGCTTAGTATCTTCAAAGTTGGGAATATAATTTAATTCCTAATTAGGAATGTAGTCATTTCTCATGCCCTTAAATATTTTTTGTTGTTTCTCTTTTTTTTTTTTTTTTTTGAGACAAGGTGTCACTCTATCCTAGACTGGCTTTGAACTTTTGATGATCCTCCTGCCTCAAGTATAATCCCAAGTGCTGGGATTATAAGTGTGAGCCAGCATGCCTAGTTTAACTTTTTACAAGATTTTTATTCATTCATAGTTTGGTGATGTGGTTCAGTGGTAGAGGCCTTCTAAACATGCATCAGATCATGGGTTCAATCCTAGCTCCACAATCATAATTTCAAATACTCATAATTTCAACGGGCTATATGGTGAACATTGTCACACATCTAACAGTTTTCAACTTTTATAATATTTATATTCACATGGTATATTATCTGTATGCATGGGAATCATCAATAAAAAATTAAGAAAAAAATAAATTTTTAAAAAGAAAACAAAAAATTACAAGTAGAAATCAAAATAAAATCTTTACATTCCTTCTCACCACATACAAAACTATGCATGTGCATATACTTAGTTTTAAATATTTGTTCTCTGAACTCTTAGAAAATATGCCAATGTGGCACTACACCCCAAAACACTGTAGCATATGTCAAGAAGGAAGTATTCTTATACCAAATGAACGTTTTAAGCCAGGCTTGGTGAGTGATGCCTGTAATCCTAGCATTTGGGAGATGGAGGGGGAAGATCAGGAGGAGTTCAAGGCCTGAGTGCATGAGATCCTGTCTCAACCTCCCACCTCCAAAAATTAAAATTAACATAACATTTCATATATTTTTATAACAATCTGTATATTTTGTGGCTTGAGACACTAATGTTGTCGATTGTCCCATGATTCTGTGCAGTGGTTGAGTGTTTCTTTGACCCTCTCACCTGGGCTCCCTCACATGCATTGAATTGGTGGGTGGGCTAGAACTGGGCTCAGCTGGGTTTCCGAAGATTTGGAATATTCTTTTCCATCTTAAGTTTTTTTTTCATCTTAAATTTTAGTTGTTTGGTTGGATTTTTTTCTGTAAAGATTTCTTCTAAAGCCTTGGAGAATACATAATAATAGAATATGTTAACAGCCATCTGTATTGTCTTTTAGCAATATCATAATGCATGAAGGCAGCTGGGACGTATCTCATACATGTAATAATAATAAACAGAATATGTTAACAGCCATCTGTATTGTCTTTTAGGAATATCATAATGCACGAAGGTAGCTGGGGCGTATCTCATACACGCGTGCCAACAGAATCTCGACCAGGTCACGTGGCCCTGATAGCTGGGTTTTATGAAGATGTCAGTGCAGTTGCCAAAGGTATAGTGAGTGTTCTAAGACAATAGTGGTCATGTAAACATTCCTTCCCTACCTCTGAATCATGTCGTGAATTGCAGTCATGCTTCATGTTTTGAGATACTTTTGGCAAATGTCTTATTTACGTGGACGAATTCTGGAATTGGTCCTGGAATTAAACTTTTGTTTGTCATCATCCTGTGCTGTTTGAAAAGTATCATTGCATGGCTATGTGGTTTTACAACAGGTTAAAATCAAGATTTCTAGAGTGACTTAATTCAGTAAGAAGAGAATATCTATCGTTAATCTTAGAACTAGGATACAATGTGCATAACGAAACTTTCAGTTTTGTATTTTCTCCTATATTATATGAAGCCTGTTTGTTTTAGGGCTTATTTTGCTATATACTTATTCTTATTTTGCCTCCCCCCCCCATTACCTAAAGGATGGAAGGAGAATCCTGTAGAATTTGACTCTCTGTTTAATGAGAGCAAGTACACATGGAGCTGGGGAAGTCCAGATATCTTGCCCATGTTTGCCAAAGGTAAGAGTCATTGATTATGTTTCCTCAGCTAGCAAAACTAGGTAATAACTTAATATGCTGTGGTTTTTAAACACATCTGTTTATTTTTATTCTTGCAGTGTCGGGAATCCAATTTAGGGCGTCTCACATGGGGCCAGCCCCTTACCACTGAGCTACATCCCTAGCCGTTGGTTTTTAATTTATTTCTCTCTCTTTTTTTTTTTTTTTTGGTTTTTTGAGGCAGGGTCTCACTCTAGCCCAGGCTGACCTGGAATTCACTATGTAGTCTCAGGGTGGCCTTGAACTCATGGCAATCCTCCTACCTCTGCCTCCCGAGTGCTGGGATTAAAGGCGTGCGCCACCACGCCCAGCTGGTTTTTAATTTATTTCTAATTTTTTATTGTGGTTGATTTTTTGAGACAAGATCTCATGTAGCCAGACTAGCCTTGACTTGCTATGTAGGCAATAATGACCTTGAACTTCTGATCCTCCTGTCTCCAGGTGCTGGGATTACAGGCATTTGTACAACCCCTGGTTTTTATGGTGCTGAGGGATTGAATTTAAGACTTTGTGCATGTTAGGCAAGCACTCTACCAACTGAGCTGTTTTTTATATATTATAGTATCAGTTTTGAGACACATGTTTTTATCTCATTTTTATTGTTTTTGTTTTGAGAGAGGGAATTAAGTTTCCCAGGCTGGCCTCAAACTGGCTTTGTAGCCAAGGATAACCTTGAACTTCTGATCCTCTTGCCCATACCTTCCAAGTGCTGAGGATCCAGCTCAGGACTTTTTGCATCCTAGCAGGCATTGTACCCACTGAGCCACATCCCCAGTGCTGCTTTAATCTTTTAACATTTGAAAGTAAGAATGTGGGCTGGAGAGATGGCTCAGCGGTTAAGGCACTTGCCTCCAGTGCCTAAGGCCCTGGGTTCAATTCCCCAGGACCCACATAAGCGAGACCCACAAGGTGGTGGCCCTGGTCTCTCTCTCTCTCTCTCTCTCTCTCTCTCTCTCTCTCTCTCTCTCTCCGCTTGAAAATGAATAAATAAAATATTTTTTTAAAAAAAAAAGAAAGTAAGAATGTATGTTGCAGTGGGCAGAACCACTGATAGACATTGGTTTTCTTCTTAGTTACCCTTGACTGCTGCGTCTGACATAGCATTGTATCTTAGTTAGATGTGTTGAAATGGTAAATGGCTCGTTCACCTAACAACTTTTATCACCTTCAGCTTCTGTTTTCCTTATGTAAAGTATACTGCAATGATTATTTTTTCCTTTTGGGCTTGCTTTGAGAATTAAATTAGGTGATTCATGTGGAACCTTTAGCTAAATGCTCATCACATGGCTTCATTGTGGTAATGACACTGATGTCTAGTTACCTCAAGACATTGTTACAGAAGTCAGTAGATATTCACATAGAAACTAAAATCTTAACCTCATTCATAATTGCTATTTCAATATACTTATGGCATACAGTTAGTATTTCATCTATATTTGACATTAATCTGGCATTTAATATAATGAAATGCCATATATATTCAATTCATTTCTTTTGCATTTGGATTTGTTGAGTGTTATGTGCACAAATTATGACATTTCTTGTTTGGAAATTTTACTTAGATTACTTTTAGAAAAGTGGTTGGGTGAATTTCCTGTTATTAAATATTTTTACTGAGAGCAAAATGATTGATCATGTCACTTAATGGAAAGAGTATGTAACATTACACTTAGCCATGGCTAGAATAATTGGAACTACTGAAGATTATTATGTGTCCAAAAAATAATATATATTCAGAATTTTAAATGTGATATTCACAGAACCTTACTGCATGGACAGACAGTCCCCAAAATCTCAAGCTACTTGTCATTTATATGTTTCATTCTTTGGGGGGAAGAAAAGAGGGATGAGTAAGTAGAGGTGGCTTATCAAATTCATCTTCCTGCCTTTGGCTGCAATTGACAAGACAGCACTAGTTCCTCAGTGAGAAACGAACTACTAAGAATGTTCCATTTTGTGTGGTAAGCAATGGCCTCAGATCCCTTCGTTTGGGACTTGGGGAATAGGATGGCTGAGCTGAGGAACAAGGTCACAGAGCTACAGTGATGTTAGAGGTGTTTCTTTCGTTGAGTCATTTTCTCTCCTCTTGAAAGAGTTTACCTAATCCTGAACTTGATTAGATTCGTAATAACATCTTACAAGGCTGTAAGGCTGATATACTTTTCCACCTTTTAATCTGACATTAGGCAGTATTTATTCCCCTTCTTTTGAGACAGGCTCTGGTCATACTGTGTAGACTAGGCTGGGCTCTAATTTAGAATCTTCTAGCTTCTACCTCTCTAGTGTTGGCATTACTGGTATACACCACAGCTATTCTCATGTTGAGAAAACTATGCATAGTCTTTAAGTCAATTGAAGTACTTGAATTTTCTTCTAGCTTGAGGGAGATTTGTGCTTGATACCTTCATCTGTTTTAGATGATAGCCTCTAGAGAGGCATGCATTTCTTGAATAGTTTATGCTTTACATGGAAGCAAACTGGCTCTTAGTTTTGTTTTACCGAATGTTAGAATTTTGGCTTTGGCCAGTAAATTAATTTACATGCATGTGTAACACTGGAATATGTTACTCTGGGAACAAAATGAATGTGTGAAAATGTATATGCCATGCACCTAAGGTAAATGTTAATCATCTCTTCTACCTTTCCTTTATCATAAAAGTGCATATAAGAAATTCTGGTTACTTACTAAACTCTTGAAATAGATCCAAGTGTGATAGTGCACACCAATAGTCCTAGTACTCAGGAAGCTAGAGAGGAGGGAGGACCATTTGAGCCCAGGAATCAAGACCAGCCTACACAATGTAGCAATACTGTCTCAAAAAAAAAATCTGTTAATGGGCTGAAGAGATGGCTCAATGGTTAAGGTGCTTGCTTTCAAAGCCCAGTGACCCAAGTGTTTTTTTTTTTTCAAGGTAGGGTCTTGCTCTAGTCCAGGCTGACCTGGAATTCACTATGTAGTCTCAGGGTGGCCTTGAACTCACTGTGATCCTCCTATCTCTGCCTCCTGAGTGCTGAGATTAAAGGTGTGTGCCACCATGCCCAGCAGTGACCAACGTTGGATTCCCACGTAAACCCAGATGCACAAAGTGGTGCATGCATCTGGAGTTTGTTAGCAATGGCTAGAGGCCCTGGTGTGCCCATTGTCTATGTCTCTCTTCTGTTTCTCTGCTTGCAAATAAATAAATAAATAAATAAATATATTTTTTTAAAATCTGTAAATAATTATTTCATGATTTATAATAGTTTAAAAGATTGAGAAATTTTTGTGTTCTCGAATTTCCCTTCCAGGTGCTAGTGGAGACCATGTTTATACACACAGTTACAATGCTGAAAGAGAGGATTTCGGGGCTCATGATGCAGCAAAACTGGACACCTGGGTTTTTGATAATGTCAAGGTGTGCGTTACTCTGCTTTGCTCTCTTGGTACCAGGGTCTTGCTATGTAGCGCAGTCTGATCTCATGTTCTGGATCCTTCTGCCTCGCCTCCTAAGTACTGGAAGTACGGGTGTGCACGCACCATCACACTGGGTAGTCTTTGCTATTAAGTGGTTAATAAACACTAATTTACCGAAAGATGCTAGTCTATTTATATATTTAAAAAAATCATTCTAAAATTGGTACCACCATTGTTCTTTTATTTTTCATCTTATTCAAATATTTCTTTCAATTCCCTACATATTATTAAGCTAGCAATGTGATAAGAATGATACAAAATTAAGTTTTCCTTTCTGCAAGTTTTTCCTCATTATAACAGGAAATAGCTCACTCATTTGAACAGGCATGTCTGAATTGGTGACAAAGATTTTATGTCCATAGCACCTCATACAACAAACTGAAATAACTAGAAGATAAGATAATTTTGTATATTAAATGAAATAAATGAACTAATGTTTAACCAATTTGTTTCACACAGGACTTCTTTCAATCTGCCAGAGGCAACCAGTCCTTGTTTTCTAGAGTAAATGAAGACAAAATAGTTTTCTTCTTACATTTATTAGGAATAGATACCAATGGGCATGCTCACCGGCCATCCTCAAGGTATTTCAATGCTCTGCTCAAGTTGCTTTGGTTTTTTTTTTTTTTTTTTTGAGGGAAACAACTATGTTGTTAAGACTTTTAATGTATTACAACTTTTTCCTTCTGACAGCAGAACAAATAACTTATGTAACAACTGTAATGCACAGTGAGTGTTTAATGATAAGAGGTATAATCCAGTAGAATGGGTAAGATCACCTGTGCTTTAGGCATGCTGCCTGTTAAAATTCAGGAAATAGATCCTGGGCATATGCTTCATAGTCTTCAGGTGGTGAAGCCAAGAAAAATGCTTACAATATTTTAGTAAATCTTGAATGAAAAAAATTTATGGTATTAACTTTTATATAAAAAAAGATGCAATTTGCTATGCATTCCACTTAATCAGTGTTATATCTAGCAAATAATTTCATAAAGTTTTTATAGTACTTCTTATACATAGCAGCAAATGTTATTCTCATTTTGCAAACCAAAAGAAAGAAGAAACCATTTATAATTTTATTCTTTATTTTCAATTTGGTTTATATTAGGTTGACTATGAAATCTATTAGTTTAACAACAGTATTGGAATATTTCATATTCCTTTTGTATAACATGAACATGCTATTTTAATGAATGGAATATATTCATATCATACCAGCATTGTTCAACTATGGAAATCTGTATGTTCTAAACATATTAAAGTTCTATATTTTATATCATAAGTCCTAGTCTGTACTTGAAACAAAGGTACTTTTCTGTTATGGTGAGAACAGTACAGTTTATGAGATATGAACCTGGAAGTCTTCATATCTCAGTTGGGACTTACAAATAGAATTCATTAATTTATATGTGCTTGGATGAGGAGATGGCTGAGTGGATAAAGCCCTTGATGCACAAGTGTCATACCTGAGTTCAGATGCCCAGAACCCTCTTGTAGCACTAATGTCCGCAATGCCAGCTAGCTTGGTAGATGCAGTGTGGTAAACAGAGAGCCACTCTTGCCTCAAACAAGGGTTAGATGAGAATTGATCCCCAAGTTGTCCTCTGGCCTCCATCCATGCTCCATGACATGTGTGATTGTTGACACACACACATACACACATCAGAAAATGTAGTTGCTGGGGTGTGGTGTGCACGCCTTTAATCCCAGCACTCGGGAGGCAGAGGTAGGAGGATTGCCATGAGTTCAAGGCCACCCTGAGACTACATAGTGAATTCCAGATTAGCCTGGACTAGAGCAAGACCCTACCTCGAAAAACCAAAAAAAAAAATGTAGTTGCTGACAAATATTCTCCTTTCCAACAATTTCTGAAAACTATTTCAAGTTCTTTTGATTCATCAAATCAGAAAAAATTATTTTAATAAAAACTCTGATTTTAAAATATGAAAGATTGTATCACATAGCATGCATGTCTAGTTCTTGGCTTTGAACAGGAGTTTGTATTGAATAAATTTGTGTTCTCCAAATCAATTTACTTTGTTCTTCTGTTTTCTTTATAAACAGAGAGTATAAGGACAACGTTAAAAAAGTTGATGATGGAGTGAAAGAAATTGTGTCCCTGTTTAATCAGTTTTATGGAAACGATGGGAAAACAACATTTGTCTTTACCTCTGACCATGGAATGACAGACTGGGGTTAGTCCGTCTTTAAGTGGCTCAGCCTTTCAGTGAAACAGATTCGTGGCAAATGTAGCTGCATACATAATGTTCAGAGGGTTTGATGTCTAGTACATTGTGTGCTTAAAATATCAGTGTTAAAAGACAGACCTTAATAAAAGATCTTCTCCTTGTGAAAAGAATGTATCCTCATTTACAAATAACACAGTATAAAAAAATAACAGGTACTTTTAATTTTCTTTACATTTTTTTTCTACTAGAAAAATTTTTTACCGAGAATTTTGTATTTGAAGGCAAAAGGTGTGATTGTTAGAACGATATTATCAAGGGACCTAGGACTCCTGAAATTCTATCTTGGCTAGCCTGTGCTCCTTGTGAGATTCCCAAGGCAAATGTGGTTTGCACTCAGAGCAGTATGATACAGTGATGAGAGGTGGTCCCAGAGTCACACAGGGCAAGTCTAGTGGTCTGGGTTCCACCTTAGAAAGGGCTCTCTTTCATCTCCGCCACCTACAGTGGCTATAAGGATCTTTTATTAATACTTTTGCTGTGACATAAATATATTAGACCACAATTGAAATAAGAATATATATATTTGTTTCAGAATATTCAGTCTGGTTTCATGGTTTTGACAGGATATCATGCTGTCAGGCGTGTTTAGCTGAGGTTATTTACTCCATAATAGACAAGAAGCAAAGACAAAGAGACAGGGTTAAGGGTCAGGTGTAACCTTTAAGGGCACACCCCATGCCCACTTCCTCCAGCTAGGCTCCACCTTCTAAAGTTCCTAAGTCTTCCTTAGGAACACTGTTTTCTGAAGACCAAGTAATCAATATGAGTGTGAGTCCAACTGTATGAGCCTGTGGACTAATCCCCTATTCAAACCACATGAGCCCGTACCTCTTGTCTCCACAGAAAAACTCCTCCCAGCTCTGCCATGGGTGCCAATCTGGTAGCATCTCCTTCATTTCCTGTTTTTGTTTATTCTTTCAACACCAGTCACTCAGGACACACTGTGTTGTCCTGATTTGTTTTAAGGGAATAATCAAATGAATTGTTAAAAAGAGTTATAAGCATTTTGGAATGTGGTAGCTAGAATTAACTATATATGGATCCATTCTTTAGAACCACGTTTTTTTTTTTTTTTTAATTTAGCCCTAAGTTAGTTATTACATACTTACGTGATTACTCTTGGTGTCTTGCTTACAGGTTCCCATGGGGCTGGTCATCCTTCAGAGACTTTAACACCTTTAGTCACTTGGGGAGCTGGAATTAAATATCCCCAAAAGGTATCTGCTCAGCAATTTGATGATGAGTTTTTGAAAGGTATAAACATTTGTTTTTATTGTTATGAATTGTCTATCAATATCACATTTAAAAATAAAATTAAGATTGTAATTTTCAGTTAGAAAAATCACTTCAGGTTATAGTTTTATATCTTATTTTTGATACGTGTGATTACTGTTCATATGCACTTGTTGCCAATCAGGGGGTTGGTTTGTTTGTTCTTTCTCTTCTTATAGAAACATTTGTTGAACATTTCTCTGTATACAACTGGTAACAAGTATTTAGGTCTTTCTAATTGTCGTAAACTGAATTTGTAATCTTTTAAAATATTTATTTATTTATTTGAGAGTGAAGAGAGGAAGAGAGAGAGAGAGAGACAAAGAGAGATAGAAAGAACACAGCAGGCCTTCCTTACACTGCAAACTCCAGACGCATGTGCCACTTTGATCTTGTATTATTTAAATTAAATAATTCAATTATGAAATAGAGTAAAAAAAAAGGTAACTAAAAAGTAATCTAAGATTTCTTAGAAGTAATTCATGAGTTTGACTACAATTTTGGAACCCAAGCAAAAAACACAATATCTATTTTAAAACTACAGTATATAAAAATATATATATATATCCCTTAGATCAAAAAGTATAGGTATTATCAAGACATTTCTTCCGAGGACACAAGGTATATGTATTACCAAGACATTTCTCCCCGGGACCCTGATGAAAACAGAAGGGTACAGTTGTGGGTACTCAGCCTGTCTTCAGTTAAGTGTTCATTCCTACACTTTATCATTGCTGGCAGAGAACATAAGGCTGGGTCACAAGTCTGCAGAGAATGTCTTGGACAAAAATCCTTTAAGGCAGACTGTACACTGTCATGTTGTTTCTAGATTCAAGTAAGAACAAGTGTAAAGAACACAGAGAACTGTTTTTATGTACTACATATCTTCAGGATAGTCCTTGCTTTCCACTCTCGTAGGAAACTTAACACAGTTGTCAACAAAAGTTATAATTTATGACTAACTGCTATGAAGAAAAATAGGCTGATAGAAGACAGGAAGTATAACTGGGCTTCTGAAAATGTACAAGGTGTTTAGTAAAGTAGGTTGAGCTCATTAATCACAATTATTCACGTAGCTTGGGGAATTGTACATGTGTAGTCACCACCCAGATTCACACATACAACACTGATGGTATCCCAGAAGTTTCTCTCATGGAGCAGGATGCTGTCAGTAGATTGGGCTAATGGAGGTCCACAAGGAGATTACTGGTAGGAGGATGTGTGTGAGAATGTTCTGGCATGGAATGGAAGGAGCTTGTTTGAAGAAAAAAAGCCTGATACTGATTGAGCACCACCAGCTTGGAGAGTAGGGGAAGTGGAGAGGCTGGGACGGAAATAAGAGGTTGATCTTTTAAGACATCGAAGGACCTGATGAGGAGCTTGAAGTGACTTCTAAGTGCAGTACTTAACCCCTAAAAGGTGCTTACCAGCTCACTGCCAAGACCGTAGCTTGCTGAAGGGCTGTCTAGCTGCTCTGTGCCCAGTGGGTAAGCTGGGGCCTAAATAAATAGGAGCTAGAGAAAATGATCTGTTT
The DNA here is from genome assembly GCA_004024765.1 of Zapus hudsonius. NCBI lineage: Eukaryota > Metazoa > Chordata > Mammalia > Rodentia > Dipodidae > Zapus > Zapus hudsonius. The sequence continues at coordinate 9,797 of PVHP010020538.1, read as the reverse complement.
GTATGTAAGGGATTTAATTTAATTTTGTATTAGCTTTCTCAGAGGGTTGTTTTTGAATTGTATTGCTCTACAAATCACCACTGAAGGGTTGTATTTTTATATGAATGCCAAATAGGTTACAGGGAAAGATGATGTACATTTTCCCCTCACTGGGTTACCACTGTACTTATTTGGTAGCAGACAAATAGAAGTATGAAAATATATACTTTAATTTATTGACTTGCTATAGGAAATTTCATCATAAAAATATCTTAGAATCCTTTTGATAGCATATCATAAAGCCATTAAATCAGAACATCATCTCCTATGGTCACGTGATCACATATGGTGATCACTCTTTATTGAAACTGGAATTTGCATGTAGAGAGAAGATTGAGGCTAGTTTCACATATATAGGCTAGTTCATCATGGCATTTTCATACCTATGGATCACTGTGCTTTGTTCATATCTGCCCTGAAGGCAGTTGGAACACTAACCCTACACACTTTTTTAAGCACGTGGGGCACAGCCACAGTTTTAAGTATTTTATGAGCCACAACCAACACCAGAGAAAAGCGATGTTGGGGTTGTGTGAGCTTTCTGAAACAGGCCTGTGCTGGGGGCTCTGCTGACATGTCTCAGCACCGTGTTTTATTTTCCTCTGTGGCCCATTGATGTTGTAAAGTTTAATAAGCCAAGCAAATGCTAACTATTTGCTTTCTGGTTATTCTTTTAAAATCCTTTTTAAATTACCTTTTTGTTTCTAACTTGGCTTAAGAGAGATTTCCAGTAGGAACATTTGCCATGAAATATTCAGCATTCCTAACAACAAAATGATTTGTTCTTGTTAAAATCTTAACATCAGATCTTGTATCTGTGTTTTTCAGAATGGAGACTTGAAAACTGGAGAAGGCAGGATGTCAATCAGGTATCCATTTCAGTTTAACCGGGTTATTTCATAAGAAATTCAGAAATGTGAAAAAATAGAAATAATAGTGCAAATATTTTAGCCTAACTAATCTCTCTTGAGGTAAACTGTTTAAAAAACATGAAGTGGGAGCTGAGAAGAAGGCTCAGCCATCAGAGGAGCTTACTTGTGGTCAATTCCCAGGCCATCCACATAAGCCAGATACAAGAAGTGGCTCAAATGTCCATGTACTGGCAAGAGGCACACACACACACACACAAATAAATATAATTTAAAAATAGTTATTTTATTTGCCCTCAAGAGAGGCCTTGAGTGTGAGAAGGAAATTGAGTGAGTATGGGCACACCAGGGCCTCTTTCCACTGCAAACAAACCCTGGAAAGCATGTACCACTTGTGCATCTGGATTTACTTGGGAATTTACTGGGAAATCACACCTGGGCCATTAGGCTTTGCACTGAACCATTTCCTCAGCCCCCAATTTTTTCAAAAATAAGAAGTAAAAAAAAAAAAAAAAAAAAACAGCCTCCTTCCAAATAAGACTTCTTGTTATGTAAATTAGCATGTACATACTTAGTAAATTTCTGTGATTTCCCATTTCAGTTGTATTGCTTATATTAACCACAGATGTAATAAGACTACTCAGGGGTTTCTTTCCTGACTTATATCAGTTCCTATTTCTGTTCACCTTTAACCTTATTTTAATTTTTACCTAATGAGCATCTTTGCAAGTGCAACAGAGAAAATGTGACTGGAGTATATATACATTGTAGCTAGAGATCTTTTGCTATAGGTAAACATGTGTCCAGTCTACTAGAGGTAGACTGTAGTCCATTACCATTATCCATAAACACAAAAGACTAGGCTGTGTGTGTGTGCATCTGTAGATTACTAAAACATATACTTGGATATATTGTATACTTAAATATACATATCACAGATTAAGATATGAATGAATACCTATGTAAAATTTATTCAAAAACATATGCCACTTAAACAGCTGTCTTCACTGTTGGTAGAAGGCATGCCATTATAGGGATGTAGCTCATGGTGCATAGTACATGGTGGCTCTTCCTTACTCCGGATCATTAACCAACGTCTGTAGTTTCAGGTTCATGGCTGGGTTTGTAAAAACCAGCATGGGAACAGTAATGGTGCTGACCCGTCTAGTGATAGCAACCATGAGGCTCAGTAGCACAGGCTTGTTGTATCTCATTGAAACCTGTTGTCACTTTGTAAGAAATTATATATGTCTATGTATATGTGTGTATTTATATATTCCATTTATTTTGAAATTATTTATTTTGAAATTATTTATTTGAAAGCAGAGAGAGAGAGAGAGAGACAGAGAGACAGAGAGACAGAGAGACAGAGAATGAGAATGGGCATGCCAGGGCCTATAGTCTCAGCAGACAAACTCCAGATGCATGCACCACTTTGTGTATCTAGCTTTATGTGGGTATGGGAGAATTGAATCCCTGGTTGTTAGGCTTTGCAAGCAAGTGCCATAACCGCTGAGCCATTTTTCCAACCCCCGAAACATATTTTTTAACTGATAAGGAAATGGGTATGGAAGAAGTTTACAAACCTGCTAATGGCTTCAGAAACAGTAAACAAGGAGTTAAAGCTAGGCACTCTGACTTCTAAGCAATTTACTGCCTAAAAGGCATGAGAACTACTATGAACACAGGCATTTGATTTTGAAAAATGGAGGTTGTTAGCTCACTTGAGGAAGGAAGGCAGTCTGTGGAACAGGTCAGAGCAAGTTACAGTGGGTGAAGGAGTATTGGGGAGGTGAGGCGATGACCGAAAGCAAATGCACCTCTGAGAAGGGGCTTAAACAGGAGAGACCCAGTATCGAACTTGGGATTTTCCCTTGCTTCTATATTTACTGGACTATACTCACTGGCTACACCTCCTTCTGATAAGATTCTTTCTTTAATTAATGTCCACATTTTTCCAGGTAATTTCTTCTACTACTGTTTTATTTTCTGACTACTTAAAGCACTCTTCTGTATAATACTGTACAACTTACACTAGATGATCAAGTTTTTAGTTAATAGAACAAGTTTTGTTTGTGTTCTGTCTTGAAGACTTTGGATGTTGACTTTTAAAATTTATTTATGTTTGGTTATCTGAGGTAGGGTATTGCTCTAGCTCAAGCTGATCTGGAATTCACTATGTATTCTCAGGATGGCCTTGAATTCACAACAATCCTCCTAACTCTGCCTCCTGGATTGAAGGCGTGTGGACCATGCCTGGTTTAAAATTTATTTGTTTATTTTTGTTGAGTAGAAACTTTGGATGTATAAGTCTTATTTTGATACAACCCTTTTCCTTCTCCCTGCCCCCATTCCACTGAGAGCCCTCTTCAATAGGATTGCTGGTATGCTCCATGGGATTGAGGGCTATGTGTTGGGTAAACAGCAGTAAGTCATGGGAGTTGGGGGAGGTGGCAGTGCCTCTGGGTATTCCCCCACCATGGCTCTTGCAATCTTTCTGCCCCCTCTTCCACAAAGTTCCCTGAGCCATGGTTGGGTGAGTTTTAAGTCTACTCTAGTGTTGAGCTCTTTGCAGCTTCTAGATTTCTGCTTTGGAACATTTGAGTGTCCTTGGTGTCTGTCTCCATCACAGGCACCCTGTGGAAGCAGCACTCTTGCTCATCTCCCCACTTCCTCTGTGGTTTCCCCTGGGCCCTAGCTGATATGTTAGAGGTGGTTCTTCTGCCAGGGAGTCAGCCTTCATTTCTGGTCTTGGTAGAATTAGGTCATCCATGGTTCTCGCTGTCTTCTGCTTTAACCCTAGGAGCTCTGGCCGTGGTTGCTAGTCTGCCATCTTGACCAAAAGTCCTAAAATTTATTTTTAATAAGTTTAGATAGTTCAAGAAAGCAATATTTTGAACATGGGTATATTTTATATTAAAAATGAAGGTAACTGATTCTAACAAATATCACCTAGTCCAAAATATAGTTGGATTAAATTATTTAATTTTTTTTCTACTTGTAGACTTACTAGAATTGAACTATTCTATTTGTAGGCTGATATTGCACCTCTGATGGCTTCCCTTATTGGAGTTCCCTTTCCTCTTAATTCAGTGGTAAGGAGTAACATTTTATTGTCAGTACACAATATAACAAATTACATATATACATGTGTGTATACCTATGTATTACATGTGTGTATGTGTGGGAACATGTATGTGTGGGAACATGTATGCACTGGAGCGTGTGTTGAGGTCAGAGAAAATTGTTGAATGTTGGTCTTTACAGTCTACCTTGATTGAGTCAGAATCTCTAATTGGTCACTGCTGTACTTGCCAAGCTAGCTGGCCTGTTAAATTCCTGTCTCACTCCAGGCTAATTATATTTTAGACTATATTTCTGCATATATATACATGCATATTATAATATATATTATACATGTATAATAATGTAAGGACTTGGCAACTGTGTGTATCTCTGTGTATGTGTATGTGTATGTTTCATAAACCAGTGTTTATTCTTAAAATGTATAGCACAACATTCCCCTCTATGTCTTATGGATTCTATTGGTTTCAGTCTAATAGTTGTGGCTCACCATAGTGAATGTTTATTGTGTGGAATATACTTAGTTTACTAAGCATTTAATAATATACCCAGCATATAATAACAGAGTGTTCGTCAGCTTTCCATCACTATAACAAATACCTGAGGCAAGCAGCTTTATTTGCCACATAGTCTGTGGAGGCCCATCATGTCATAGAAGGTGGCTGAGCAAAGTTTCTTGCTTCATGACAAGTAAAAAGGCCCAGAAGACATAGTCCCCTAGAGAAGTCTGCCCCCAGAGGTCCAAAGGCTGCACCTGTATAGTCTCTGTCAAGTCCCAGGAGGCCCTGGCTCTGTAAGCACTAAGCTGCAGGCCAAGCTTTGACCCATGAGCTTCCTGGACACTGAGAGATCCATCCACAACAGTAATGTGACAGGGACAGATTTTATTGAATTTAACTAATCTCCTTTGCTTTGTTTATTGTATCCACTCTGTAAAAATCTTACACTATGATTTTCCAAAACATTCATTTAGTCCAGGAATTTAGTTATCTGCCTTTTGTTGCTGTTACTGTAATGTTTGTAGATACAGAATCACTCTATAGCCCCGGCTGGCCTGGAACTTGACATCCTTCTGCCTCAGCTTCTCAGCTCAAATGCTAAGATTCTAGGTTTATTGGTTTATTTTTTGTTTTTAAACTAAGAATCACATAATCTTTATTAGCACCATTACTAAGCCAGTGGGTTATTATATATTTTTTTAGGGAACCCTTCCTTTGGATTATCTTAACAACACTGATCTCTTCAAAGCAGAGAGCATGTTTACCAACGCCATACAGATTCTTGAACAGTTCAAGGTAAAAATAAAATACACAAATCATAGCATTATAATTTAAAGTTTGATTGTTAAGTGAAATAATTTGATTTTTCTGTTTTAATAAATTATTTCCTATAATATCTTAGATTTTATATATTTAACTAGTGTCATCAAGTTTTACATTTATGAAATGCAGATTTCATGAGTTGCTTAGAGGGTATAGAATTATATTCGAGGATTGTCCCTAGTTATAGAATTGCCATACATACTTATAAAGACTACAAGTCAAATCTTTATTGATTGGAATTTTTCCCATAGAAGTAGATATTGTAATGTTTCTTCTCATCCTGTGGACATTGTTAGATTCATTAAAAATACAAAGTGGTGATTCTTTTTTTTTAAAAATATTATTTGAGAGAGAGAGATAGAGATAGAGAGAGAGAGAGAGAGAGAGAGAGAGAGAGAGAGAGAGAGAGAGAATATGAATAGGTACACCAGGGTCTCCAGCCACTGCAAACAAACTCCAGACGTATGTGCCACCTTGTGCATCAGGCTATACGTGGGTACTGGGGAATTGAACCTGGGTCCTTGGGTTTTGCAGGCAAGCACCTTAACTGCTGACCCATTTCTCTAACCCAAGTGATGATTCTTGAACTGAAAGTTTACCTCACTCTGTTTTCAAAGAGAGTCAGGCAGTATAGTTGTGATCACATCATAGTATGCTATTTTTCAGGATTAATATGCTTAATTGCCTATTGAGATAGTAAGATAATGTTTGATTTGTGTTTAAACATTTATGAGACAGTGTAGTAACACAAAATCACATTTATTTTCAAAGAACTTAACCATCCCTGAAGAGCCAATTCAATGGATGTTTATATTTCAAAATGAAATTCATTAGTTTTTTTTTTTTCTCATTTATAAGACAGTATTTTCATGCTTGGTTCCCAGGTGAAAATGACTCAGAAAAAAGAAGCCACTTTACCATTTTTGTTTACACCATTTCAGTAAGTCTCAAGCACTTTTGTTATTAACTCGATACTGTTCAGATATGCTTCTACATACACTGTAATTTTACCCACAGCAGCATGAACTCCAAACTAATGTTCTCTTCAGTTACTTTTGTTAAATAATGGACTGAATATTAGATACCTTTGAATGTCTAGGAGGGAAGTGAATTCAGTTTTAGGAAGTCAAAGCCATGGGAAGTCTAGACATAAGACAGACCACAAATTTCAGTTCCCATCAGCTCAGATCATGAGTGGTGATTATCTTATCAGGAAATCTTTGGAAAAGCTGATGGATTCCTTGTGTAAGAAGGCACATAGTTTTCCATGTCCTCAGGCTAGCCTCTGCAAAGATTAACCTGTTGAGAATTACTTTGCTGTCCACAATTATTACTATTATTATTTCACGCTGTAGCCCAGAGTTTCTCGGATTCATGACAGTCCTCTTACCTCAGCCTCCCAAATACTGGGATTACAGACATGAGCCACTATACCAGCTTCATTAGAATTATTTTTGGCAAGTTATGTAATACTAGTTTGGTCTTCATAAATGAGAAAGGTTTAAAATACTGTTTTAGGGCTGGATAGATGGCTCAGTGGTTAACTTTGTGTCTTCTGGACACTTGCTTGCAAAATCCTTCTTGGCTCCATCTTTATTATTCTTCATTAAAGATTAGGAAAGAACACAAAACTTAGAATTTATAAATCTGGGGGACACCCTCTGAACCCCAAATTTCATGCAACACTGGGACTTGGAGGTGTACACCTTGTGAAAATATTAATCCTGCTCAAATTGCTTACTGCATACAGAGTAATAACTTTTCATATTATTCAAAAAATGATTCTAAAATTCTATAGAAAAACTTGCAAGAATAGTGTGAGAGAAAAGAATATGATAAGGAGATTTGCTTTGGCTATTGAATTCATAGCCGAGGTAATTCTGGTGCACCAGCATCAGTATAGACACCAGCTAAAGTATAGACTGCTGGACAGACTTGTTAGTTCGTAAAAAGGCTAATATCTGTATGGCATTTGGTTTTGATTGAACATGGCACATGCTTGTTCACAGTATGAATAAGGCCTTTGTTAATTCAATCATTCCTCCTAGAGATAGATATTTCCAGTTTTCACTATAGGCAACACTGTGCCTACACAGTCATTTCTCTCAGAGGATTTTGAAAGTAAAATATTATACAAAGTGTGTGGGCACTTGTAACAGGTGAGAGTTTACTGGATTCTGGAGGCAGGTTTATATGTACTTTTGTTAGAAACTTTGTAACCTGAGTGAAGAAAGTAAGCATCAGGTCCGTGGCTGGGATACAGTGTATCATTATCTTAAGATGCAGTAGCACCTCTGGCTCACTGTGCGTGCAGACAGGAAGTAGGAGATACACCAGGCAGAAGTGTCTTTTAATGGGAATATTAGTAGCATCATAGTAAAACTTTATGTTCTTATTTAATCATATAAAATTGGGAAACACCAGACTACCTGAAGATAATTCTTTCTTTATTTTTTGGGTAGGTGTGAGTGGCATAAATTGTATCTTTAAAAAGTCTTTACTTTTCTGTATTAAGATATTTATTCTTCCTTTGAGGAACTTTGAAATAGATGTGTTTGTGAGCGGGGCCTAAAAGTGTCATCTTGGTGTTACAGCTCTATAAATGTTCAGTAAATCTAGAAAATATCGATCACTCTTCACTATTAAAGTACATCTATGGAGATAGGCCCAGGGGGAAGGCCTGGTACTTTTATTTGTTTAATCCAATAGTTGTTCTACAGTGTCTTTTTTTAAACGTGTGTATATGTGTATGTATGTATATGTGTGCAGTGCATGTATGTGTGAATGTATGTGTATGCATGTGTACATGTGTGGATGTGTGTGTGGATGTGTATGTATGTGTATGTAGTGTGTGTATGTGTGGTGTGTGTGTATGTGTGTGTGATGTTTGTGTGTGTGTATGTGTGGTATGTATGGGTATATGTGGTGTGTGTGGTGTATGTGTGTGTGTGTGTGTGTGTGTGTGTGTGTGTAGTGTGTGTATGTGTGTGTTTGTGCTCTTATGGTGCCCCATATGCTCGCCTGTGGTGGGTGTGCTCATGGGTGTCCTGTTCCATCTTCTTTCTGCCTGTTCTGGGTGGAGCCAGTGTCTCTCACTGACCCCAGAGCTCTTTGCTGTGTTTCCCTGCATCTTTCCCCTCTCTGAGACTGGGATTACAGACATGCATGGCATTGGCCAGCTGTTTAACTTGGTTCTCAGATTTGAACTCAGGTGCTTTCTGCCCCCCCACCTCAGGAAGGAAGTGCACCTAATGGGCTGAGCCATCTCTTCAGTGCCCTGTCTGCTTATTTTCAATCACCATCCTGTGTCCACACAATGCCAGCATTGTTTTGGAAACAGTGTTGGCCCATAAACATCATAAAAGATAAAATGGTTGTGACAGACTGTCCTTATAGCAAAACATCCAAGGCACTTGTCACATAATACTGTGTGAAGAAATCTTTCCTTCTTGAATGAATACATTTCCCTGTGGTCTTTAGAAGTCTGTCATTCACTCATGCGTTCTTCCACTGGAGAACATTAAAATCCACAATCTCTGCATCTCACTTCATCATTGATTTCTCAGCACCACTGGATTTTAGTCCAAAAGCATTTCCTCTGTGCTCTAGTGTTTGGTCTCTTCTAGAACAGTTGTGAATCATATATGTGACCAATGAAATAATGTCTCCGGTGATGAGCTAGCATGTGCTTCTAAGATCCTACATATATTTTAGATCTGAAGGAGTCCAGTGGATCCTTACCATATTTGCATCATCTATTTTACGTTGTTGATCTAAAAAATAAGGTTTTTTTGTTTAAATTTCCAAGACCTCTTCAGAAACAACAACAGTAAAACTTATGGAATGTTTATTTGACAAATAGAACTGCACAAAAAGGAAGAAAGAAAAAGAAACAGAAAGAAAGAAAGGGAGGAAAGAAAGAAGCCCAAAAATCTAAAAAATAGAGCCTGATGGTATGTCATGGAATAACCAGCAGGTGGTGCTACATGATTAAGTAACACAAAAGATCTACTAGCAGTGAAAAGACTTGCAAAGGATGAACAACACTTTATGTTTCAAAATTATTTAATTTTGTCAGAAATAGTAACATACATCTGTAACCCCAGCATTGGGAGATCCCAGAATTTGGAAAATTCACAGCCAGCCTGGGATACATAGCAAAACCCTGTCTCAAACACAAACATTTAAAGTGTAAAGTAAGTCAAGAAAGAATTTGAAAATAAGTAATACCGTGAAGTGAGGGGAAATGACAAATTCTCTTAGAAGACTTGTTAGAAGGAAAATAGATTAGGAAGTAGACATGCACTGCCCAACAGAGGCAAACCATTGTGTAATCTAAAAAACCTTGAGTAGTTTTAGCAAAACCCTACAAAACCTTAAATGTATTTTTCTGTCAAAACAGTAGATATTGGTTCCTTTTCATGTCCTTGTTCCCTGGAGGCTAGTGAATCTGAATGATTCTCACTGAGGCTACATTTAAATA